>CM076579.1:651209285-651395176 GCA_034641835.2 Pinus albicaulis
AAATCCAACTCCTGTATTAGAGCAACCATCCACATCTACTTCTATACCTTCCTTTCCGGAAAGATTACAAATTGATAGAGGTGTAGAAAAAAAAATCATGGTGCCTAATTATGATTTCTTAAATGAGCTGAGAAATGTTTGCATTAAAATTCCATTATTGCAAGCCATCAAAGAAATCCCAATTTTAGCCAAAACAATAAAGGAGTTGAGTATGAAAACAACAAGAAAAAGAATAAGAGAAACCAAGAAAATTCAACTGGTAGGACAAATAGCAGACATTATGATGGGCAAGATTGCTATTCCAAAGTATCTTGACCCGGGAAATCCAGTTGTCAAAATTCACATCAATGGAATTGAAATTCAAAACACACTCATTGATTTAGGAGCAGCAATAAATATCATGAGTAGACAAATCATGGACAAACTGAAACTTCCTAATCTTCTCTTTACACCCACACTATTACAATTAGCAGATAGATCTGTGATCAAACCAGATGGGGTAATAGAAGACATTTCAGTGTCCCTAGATTCTTGGGAATACCCTGTGGATTTCATGATCCTAACTCCTAAGAATAATCTAGGAGGCCATCCTATTATATTAGGAAGACCTTGGTTGGCTACAGCTGATGCTTTTATTAGTTGTAGATCCGGTGATATGTATATCTCTGATGGTAGTTCAACTAAGAAATTCACTTTATATCCTCTAGCTAGGACAATTACAGATCTAGATGACACTCAATGGATAAAGGATGAAGAAGATTTACAACCTCTCTTCACAATTTCAAAAATTAGTGAAGATAATCAAATTCTGAATACTCTAGAAAACTTTGAATCCTCTCCAGAACACAAACATGAATCATTTCAAGAGGGATCCAATATTGAGTTCTTGTCATCTAGGCAGATGTCTCTTCATTCTATGGACAAATTTGGCAGCTCTACAAGTGAAATTTTTCCAGGCAAAACTTTGAACATAAATAAGAACCTAGAAAAATCTCAACAAGAAGAGTTAGTCAAAGTATTACAGAGACATTCTTCTGCATATGCATGGGAATACACTGACATGAAAAGGATAAGTCCCAAGACTTGTACTCATCACATCTATATAGAGGCAAATTTCAAACCAATCAGACAACGTCAAAGACGGATGAATCCAAATCTTAGGAAAATTGTTAAAGAGGAATTGCAAAAATTGTTAAATGTTAATTTCATCTATCCTGTCTCAGATAGTCAGTGGGTTTCTCCTTTGGTAATTGTGCCAAAGAAAAATGGAAAATGGAGGGTGTGTGTTGACTACCGAGAACTAAATAAAGCTACTCTTAAAGACCATTTTCCCTTACCTTTCATAGATCAAGTATTAGATACATTAGTTGGCAAAAAGTACTTTTCATTCCTAGATGGGTTTAGTGGTTACAATCAAATCCAAGTAGCACTTGAAGACCAAGATAAAACCACATTTACTTGTCCTTGGGGTACCTATGCCTACCGAGTATTGCCATTTGGATTATGCAATGCACCTGCAACATTCCAAAGGGCAGTATTAGGAATTTTTTTGGATCTAATACATGACTGTGTAGAGGTGTACATGGATGATTTCACAGTTTATGGGAATACATTTGAAGAGGCTTTAGAAAACTTGGAAAAAAGTCTTAAAAAGATGTCAAGAAGCAAACCTTTCACTTAGTCATGAAAAATGTTTATGATGTTTACTGAAGGTATTGTTTTAGGGCACCATATTTCAAGGGATGGGATTAGAGTTGATGAGGCAAAAGTTGAAGTCATTTCTAACCTATCCATTCCAAGTTGTCAAAGAGATGTTAGAAGTTTTCTAGGATTTACAGGGTATTATCGGAGATTTATAGAAAAATTTACCAAGATAGCATCTCCACTCTTCAAATTACTCACCAAAGATTGTGAATTCAAATGGACTTCTGATTTCCAGCTAGCTTTTGAAACCCTGAAAACCAAAATTTCTGAAGCACCTATATTAAGGGGACCTAACTGGAAGTTACCTTTTCATATCTCGACAGATGCTTCCGATACAGCTCTAGGAGCAGTATTGGGACAAAAAGATTTAATTCCCTATGGCATCTATTATATCAGTAAAAATTTGACTCCTGCAGAGTTAAACTATACTGTAACTGAAAAAGAGTTTTTAGCTGTTGTTCATGCCATAAACAAATTTAGACACTATATAACAGGTTATGAAACTTTTATTCACACTGATCATTCTGCAATTAGATACCTAATGAACAAATCAATTACTAATGGCAGAGTTATAAGATGGTTGTTACTCTTACAAGAATTCAACATTACTATTCTAGATAGGCCTGGAAAACAAAACACAGTAGCTGATTTCCTATCTAGACTCCAAAATATCAAAGATGACACTCCGGTTGAAGATCAATTTCCTGATGAATATCTTTTTGCAATCTCTACTCAAACTCCATGGTTTGCTGATATTGCTAATTATTTAGTTTCAGGAAAATTTCCTTCAATTATGAATGCAAGGGATAAAAGAAAAATCATTTGTGATAGTGCTCCACCATGATGAAGGACGCAGCGCAAGGCATGAAGAAAGAATCACAGTAGGACATGGACATAGAGGGTCTAGATGCACAGGGTGCTGATTCCCTGCGTGGCACAAAACAGATAGCCAAACCTCTCAAGGGCCAACGAACAAAGCGAAGGGATACGAGGCCCGATAGGGAGACTGAGGTTACCTTAACAGAGGAATATTTGGAGCAAATCGCAGATGCGGTCACCCTTGCCTCAGAAGACAAATGGCTTGCTTTGGAAGAACAACAGAAGGCTGCAGTCACCACACTATAGTATGAGCTCCAAACTCTGCAGATCAAGGCCGATACCCTGCAGACAAGTGTGGATCAAGCGAGGCTGCCTCCAATGATTAGCACTGAGTTGATTGTCACGAATAAGAGCTGCCTCTGCCCCCTACCAGGTGCAACAATCACTCTCAGTCCGCCTGCCTTATGCAATCAAGTCCAGGCCTACGTAGAATTACATCTAGACTTGGCCCGACTTCCACACGAGTCGCTGCAGGTTCTTCACACCTCCCTCTTTGAGGAAATCAAACACAGAGACCTTCAGGCACAACAACAGCTGAGTACAACCGAGCAGAAAATCGTTGAAAATACCACTGAGGCGTCCCAGGCATAGGCCGCGTGCATCCTTGCCGCCACGCAACAGAACGAGTTGGTGCATTTGATTAGAAGAATATGCACAGATGTGATTGACAACATCCCAGCCTCTGCGACCCCCCAGGCCAAAAATCGAGGGAGTCGTCGCAGCCCTAAAGGCTTCTTGGACCGAGATCCAGAATGTTAAGACCGAGATGGAGTAGCAGATTGCTGCATTGCAGGTTAAGTTGCAGCCGGAAACTCCTACTGAGGTACGTGCCTAGAGAGATGCATTGGTCACAAAAGCCACCAACACCATTATAGCTCAGATCGATAAGGGTGCCAAATTTCTTGAGACAGCTATGCGACTATGGTCTAAGGTGCAGCATGATCCTCTCCTATGCGAGTTTACTTAAGAACTGCGACATAAGGAAGAAGAATTCGAGAAAATGGAGGCTATAATGCCCACTTTGATCCCCGATCAACGCTTGGCACGTCTACACGCTAGCCATGCACTCAGAGATGACTTGGAAGAGCTTCTCCAAAAGAAGAAGGTTCTGAGTGACCACCTAAAGCCATGGGCCAATGAATCCCTCAAGATATCTCAGGACTTGGATGTTGTGGTCAAACAACTGAATCAGACCCTGGAAAGTGTCACTACTGCCACTGAGGGCCCAAATTCGCAGAAGTTGGTAGAAATTGCACAGAAAGCTACCACGCAGAGAAAAGGAGTGTTTCCCCCTCTCGTCGATGCCATTAAGTAGCTCCAGGCAAAGATGCAAACCCCACGGCCGCTATGACTCGGGACGAGTCACAAGGTTGTGTTGGGGGCCTGTTGAAACATGGTCTCCTAGTTGTGTTTTTGATAGTTTTTGTAGTAATTGGTCTTGTGTAGAGTTTTTGGGGCATGTCAAAGCCCCTAATGTATTGTAATGGGTCAAAGGGTAGACCTAGAGTCCGCAAACCATGGTTTGCGGACCATAGGATAACGTAGGATATGATGATATAAATAGATGGATAGTTTGAGCCTAAAAGTAAGTAAGATTGATGCTACGTGCGAACTGTTGAGATATGTTTTGGGTAGTTTTGGGTAAGGACTCCTGCTAGCTATGTGCGCGGAGATCCTCAGTCCTGCTGTGTGCGGAAAGCAGGTCATTGCTGAAAGGGCCAGTAGTATAGGGGTTTTTTGGCAAACCTTAGCTCCGAACCTGTGTCAGTTTCCACCTAGCCAACATAATGCAATCCTTTGACCACTCCAATGGAAAAAAACTTGAAGCTCACATCCATTGAAGGGAGGGAATTCGAGGATGCAACGAAGTATAAACAACTTGTAGGTAGTCTTATCTACCTGACTACTACTAGACCAAACATCTAATTTGCTATTGGAATCCTGTACAAGTTTATGCAAAAACCTTGTGAAGGTCCATTGGTCTGCTGCAAAAAGAGTTCTAAAGTACTTGAATTGGACTCAAGACTTTGGACTCAAATATACACAGGTGGGCGACTTAAGCTTGATCATACACTCTAATTCAAACTTTGATGGGGACAAAGAAACCGGGGTATCTAATTCAGGCTACACCATGAGTCTTGGATCAGGAGTTGTCTCATGGAGATCACACAAACAATCAGTTCCAACGGATTCCACAACTGAGGCAGAATATGTGGCAGCAAAAAAAGCAACAAATGAATTGCATGGCTAAGGAAAATCCTAGAACATTTGCAGATGAAACAAATGCATTCAATTCCACTCATGATCGACAACACTTCTGCAATAAAGTTAGCCAAGAAACCAAAGTTCCATGATTGAAAAAAGAACATGAATACAAAATACCATCTGATTCGACATCATGTTGAGGCCAAAACTATCCATGTACGTCATTGTTCAACAAATTAGTAGACTGTAGACATCTTCACCAAAGTGCTTGGAAGAGAAAAGTTTGAAAAATTTAGAATGATGCTTGGACTCACCAACATCCCTTCAGATTAAGGGGGGAATTTTGACATCTAATCCTAAGGGATTGGGTGAGATTGTATAATATTGTAAATGATTAAATGACGAAGGCTAAGAGACATTGGGAAATGAATCCCAACAGTCCCACCTCCATGGATAAATTCACGCACACCCTCCATCAAATTCATATTCTAATTTTCGGAGTTACCTCTTGGCCTGACAAGCTTTTCGATGACCCATAAGTTATTAAAACCTATTGATGTGTATATCTTTATGATCTACATAATTTTTATACCCTGGTTCTTTTCGGTTCCTATCCTAGCAATTGCATTGAGATTTTTGGTACTGTTGTTTCTTTCAGAACCTTATGCCATCGTGATTACATTCAACACCTTTTCGGGGATAAGTGATAAAAGGATTCCACTTGTAGATGCCATGCTAATTTTTGTGAGTCTTATATTGTAGCTTGTATATTTCTCTTAAAGAAAACATTTTAAATATATTAGGTATTTGCATTGGTGATATGAAGGTCTCGTGAACCTTCTAAAAATTTCTTTAATTTCCTTGTTCATTATATCTAAGGTTTTATGTTCCAATTAATGTGAATTCATCTTTATTCCCCCCCATGACACTACCAACCTATGTTGTATTTTGTGTGCAGGGAAAAGGATGGGAACACATCAAACAATGTTATCCTAAGGTGTAGAAGCCATTAGTAATGGAAAACACACACAATATAGTGAGAGAACCTGTCATAAGGGCTATATTTGAAGGGAACAATAAGGTGTTGTTGTGGTAATAATATGATTTGAGTTATGCGTTAGGTAACACATGAAATCACCACATAAAAACAACACAAGGAGTGATAATAAAGGTTGCAATTGATAGTTATAAAACAATGTGAATATGGCCATCATGCGGTGGCATTAACCATGCTCAAAGTTGCATCAAGGTGATGACCATTCAAAGGGATTTTATATAGCATGAAAATATCAATGTAGAATACATGTGAATGCTTCATTATGACTAACATAGGTCACAAAATGTGATTAGTGCAATGAAATTGGATTTGTAAAGCATTCACATAGTGCAACACTATTGGTAGCGCACACTTGTAGGGAGAGGAAACATTGTTCAAATAGATGCAAGTATGTAGGTTGCAAAATGATTGTCTATATGGCACTTCGTATGATCAAAGTCACTTCATTGTGAACAACACATTGCAAAAGGATGAAAAAAGATGTATCAATTTCCAACAAGTAAAATTATTGGCAACCGTAAACAAATAGTGTCAAATCATTTGAAGAATCGGATGGGATGACACTCCAAAATTTGTGCATGGTCACATGAATGACATAGCCAGGCTACAGATGTTGAGTAAGTGTGATGAAAATGAATGACTCCATCAACATTTCCTTCGCCTCATCTGCAAACACATGAAGGGTATATTTAAAAACATAATATATGCCATGGGCTATCACATTGCTAAAATTGGTTATGGTCCACTAGATATAAAAATGTTGTTAAATTATTATTTTTTTAACAAAAAAAAACACAGTCTTTTTCATTTATAAAAAGAAAGTACATAGTTATCATTTTTGAGAACTCTATGTTCTGTTCAGTGTAATACTCAGCTGGAGATTGCTTCCACCGGAAAGGCACTTACAATTCAATAATTTTTCCAGTTAATTACATTTTTATCCTTACATAGTTCTATTCAAAATATTACATACTAATATGATAACTAACAGTCCGAATACAAAAAGAAAAAAAATTCAAATAGGTCTTAAGAGGAGTTGATGAAACCTGAGGAAGTGTGCCTACTTTGGACATAGGTAGTGAAGAATAATTTTCTCCGATCCACCTGAATTCCTCACTTGGATAACATATCATCCAACTCATTCTTCTCTCTGTAGATATGACCATATCTGATGGGTCTGAAAGAGGAAGCAAGGGAGAGAATGCAGTCGATTCAGTTGGCCAGAATAGGTAGCCTGAACAGGGTGTGAATTTTTTCCCAGTCTATGATGCTTTTGGCATAACCATAGATGGAGATAGAATTCAGACCCAACAAAGAGGAAAAATGTAGTCCTCCCCAGAGAGAAATCACGTCTTCTCTATTATTAGTCCCCCGACCCCCTTGCCACCATAAATGATAGAGGTGGTCCAAATTCAAAGTAATCAGAACACCACATCCACAATACTTGTTTTGACAAGCCCCATCGAATGAGGCCCTTGGATAAACATCCCTGAAGTCTATAAAGCTGAATTTTCTGATCCTGGGGGTGGAGTGCCACATACCTATCTCATTGAAGAAGGTGATAATATTTTTAGAAGCCCTCTAGATCAATGGGAGTGTTTTCGAACAACCGATCATTCCAACATTACCCAGATCACCCAAATGACAAATAAAGGAAGGGTAGGGTGGTCCTTATTATCCTTGATCCATATATGGATAAAAGTAGGTAGGCTACCCCTCAAGTTAGAACAAGGAAGGTATAAAATAATGCCACTTCATTCCAGACTTCCTTAGTAAATGGAAAACCCAGAAATAGATGATATATATCCTCTTCCTGTGTAAAAATGAGAGTGAAAATGCTGGGACCCTGATAACCTTTGATCTGTAGCATTATCCATGTTAAGATTCTTTTATTGATGGATAAACAAAAAAAGCATGTAATTTTATAGGGTATACCCCAAGCCCATATCGGGTTTAACTAGGCACAATCAAGGAGGTAAGAGGTAGGAAGAGGGAGAGAAGCATATATTTCTTTAACTGATGGCAACCATTTTTTCAATTCACCCTCCCATTGAAGAGAATCAACCATGATACCGATCGTGACTCCAGCTTGTTGAAGATTGGAGATATAAATTTTCCATTCAAGGGCCAACGCATTGTATGGACACAGTTTGTGAGCCCTTTTCCAGTAAAGGCCGATGATGGTGATTGGGGAGGAAATAACAATTTGAGCAAAACAATTAATTCCTCTCCCCCTTAAGTGATTAATAATACCCTCAAAAAGGGAATGATTCACATTGAACCCCTACGCCAAATCCAGTACTACCTCCGCTAGAGCACCATCACCAATCTTCCATTTCATAGCCCGATACAACCATAGAATATTTTTTATCATGTTGCACCAGATAAGGGAGGAGTTGCCCAAGTGTTGAGATCCCCTTTTGATCCATTCTAGTAAACTAAGACCTTTCATATACTTGTCCCGGATAATTCTACTCCATAAACCTGTAATAAAATTTAACCTCAAGTAGCTCCTGATAATAAGGGTGCAGTTGAACATTCTAGTATTTAAGATTCCCCAACCACCCATTGCAGTCGACTTGGCTATTGCCTACTAGTGGTCCAGATGGAATTTTCCCTTTAATGAGGATCCATACCATAAGAAACACGCCATAATCTACTCAATTCTATAACATACCTCACTCGAATGAGAAATAGGTGCATCTAGTACACTACGAGACTCTGAAGAATCGAACGGATGAGGGTAAGTCGACCTCCATGCGACATCCATTTATTTTCCCAACCATTATTTTTTTTGTAGAATATTTTGATAAGCCAATCCCAATCATCTTTCCCATATTTATTGGCTTTGAGGTGGAAGCCTAGATATTGGAAACCAACCAATAACGAAGTCTGCCAGATGCCAAAAAGAACACCAATAGCCCTGTTCCGTGCTGCCTCCACCACTTTAGATATCAAAATTGATTTGATGCAGCTCATGAATAAAATTGAGGCCATTATAAATAGGGATAGGATGATGTGGAAATGATGCCAATCCTCATTCCCATCCATACCCCCAAATATTAGATCATAAAAAAAAAATCAAATGCATCACTCTAACATCGTGGGAGACCTTAATACCTTTAATCAATCCTCCATTATTTGCTGCACTGAATGAGTAGCTCAAGAAATCCATAACTATGATAAAAAAGAGGGGATATAAGGCACAAAATCTTCTAAGTCCCTATAAATATTTAAAGAACCCTATTGGATAACTGTTAATCAAAACAACAAAAATAGAATAAGAAATGCAAGCCATAATCCAATGAATATTAACTTGATTAAGACCGTTCTGGTGTAGAATCATATACAGAAATCCCCAATCAAGGCAATCAAATGCTTTGATCAAATATGTATTCATCAAACTAGCCTCTCCCCTTTTGAACTTCAGTGAATGAAGGCATTCCTAAGCCACGTCGATAACATCTTGTATTTTTCTTCCTTGTAAGAAGGAAAAATGTTCGGATGAAATAAACTGAGACAGAGTGCCTTTGATCCTTGTAGCAATCAGTTTGGAAAATATTTTGTATAACACATTTCATAAATATATTGGCTTGTAATCCGTAAAGGTAAGTGGGTGCTCCTTCTTAGAGATCGATGCTATGAAAGTTGTGTTTAGTACCCCATCGATGATACCTTGGAACCTAGACTCCTCTACCACTAGTAGCATGTCAGACGAAGTTAAATCGAATAAGTGTGAATAAAAAAAATGTCGTTACAATATGCCAAGTGCTATAAGAAGTATATGGGGATGAAAATATTACACCTTGGTCACCCAATTCCTAGTTTGACATGTAGGAAAAGGAACAAGGGAAAAATAAATTTCACATTTAATGTGTCCAAAACAAATTGTTCATATTGTTGATATTTCTTTCTATGTGATTAAACTGCAAGATAGCCTCACAAACACAATTGAAGGTGGTTACTCACATATGCCTCACATTTATGATTTTGACAATATCGACTAGATAAATTTTTAGGAATTAGAATTTTTGGATAAATTGCCTAGATGGTGTTCACCTGGAATGAGATTTGAATGGCCTATTGAAGGAGATGTGGAAGTACTTAATTTTACCTGAAACCCCAAGGAGTGAACTCGGGCTATTACAATTTTTGTTATTATTTTTCATCTAAATCACAAACTTCTTATAGGTTTTTTACTTGCATTCACAAGGATATATTGAAGAAATTTTCATTGGTATAGTTTGAAAGGATCATGAATTAGAAGATGAGAATAACCCCATAGTTTGTTCTTGCATTTATGGCTATATAATCATCTCAAAGCATGGTTAAGGGAGCTCATAATAATATACCATAGGCTATACAGACAATAATTACACCATGGCACAAAACAAGACTATAAAGGGGTCCAATTAAGGTATTTTATTTAGTAAAATGTTTTTTCTTTAATGTTATGCTTTATTTGTAAATTTCTATGACAATGTCATTTGTTTGTAGGTAAAAGGGAGGGAACAAAAACATTGACCATATGGAGAAATCTAGGGTTTCTTACAAGAGGTTGTGCAACTAGGGCTTTGACAAAGAGAAAATCTGGTCCCACATAGCTACTTGAGGCACTTTGTAAGTCTCATTTGAAATTGCGGTAGCAATAAAAAATACATTCAAACATAAAATATGAATGTTGAAACCTTTTTCAATAGTTCATGCATCTTTCCATGGCTTCATAGAAAAATTGACAGTAAGAACCCTAGTGTTTCTCGGATCCTTATTGCTTCTCCTCATGACCTCTCTTATGTCATAATGTAAACATTTATCATCATGATGCTAACCACAATGCAGAGATCAAACTGAGCATGTAACAACCACTAGATAATGGAGAGTTGCATGGAAGACCAAGAGCCATGAGGGTAAGTGAAAGGTCATTGGAGAAGGTGAAAAATCACCTCACCTTTATAAATATTCCCTCATGCCTAATTTTTAAGGGGAATTTTAACACTTGAGATAGGATTATCAATACATAGTTGATTGGTGGTTGAAGAGCTAGATGCACTCAGATCTTGGAAGATCCTAGAGTGAGCTATAGCGAGGCTAGGGTTTATGCATTGGATAATGGTACCAACAACCCATGTTACACTATTGGGATTTCATGAATTGTAGGATATGGAATTATATTTGCAGCAACAT
Organism: Pinus albicaulis; assembly: GCA_034641835.2. NCBI lineage: Eukaryota > Viridiplantae > Streptophyta > Pinopsida > Pinales > Pinaceae > Pinus > Pinus albicaulis. The sequence goes on from CM076579.1 coordinate 651,220,315, forward strand.
TAATAAGAAGGGCTTAATTTCTAGCATTGATTCCCATGCTCACTCATAGTTGTTGTATTGGTTATCCAATATTTTCACTATATTTGTATGTATGATTTCATACACACAATATGTTATGGACTAGTTTATATTTGTTGCATGTATGTTTGCATTCAAATCTATGCTTACCAATTCCATGCGATGTTGGTGACCTATTGTGAACTAATTTGAAATTAACCTCTTGGATGTTCTTGTTCATGTATGTCTAAGGCGGTTTTGGCTCATTGATCCTTCTGATGGCATAATCATTCTTATTGTTGTTATGAATTTCTTGTATCCATTTTTTGTAGAGAGAGAGAGAGAGAGAGAGAGTTTTTAAAATATATATTTTACTAATATCCAATAGAATTTTTATATGCCATGGAATAATTAAGGTGAAAATCAAATCAAGATCAAGATGAGGCATGTAAACACAACAATTGTACTTATTGAACCATGTAAATAAGTTATCCAAAACAAGGCCGCTATTAGTGAAGTGTTTCCAGATGATAGACGTACAATTATTTGTGGTTAACACAAAAAAAAGATACAAATATTCCATAATGTTACTTGTGTAAGGGAGTACAAGCCCACTTGAAGGTATGAAGACAAGACAATGAATATGGTTGAGTGCCTACTCATGAGTATGTATTGATTTCTAATATAGGCACTTAAGAAATGTATTGTGGAGAAGTTTGCTCATAATTATTGGAAGCTATGGATAATTATGTTAATGATTATGGTGGATCTAATTTCAAATATGCAAAGAAAAGGCTAAGGGATTTAGAAACCAAAATTATGGCCAAAAGGAGAGAATGCCTACAAGCGTTTAGTGAAATGGATAAGTGCAAATCAAGTATTAATATAATTTTGAGAAAGACCTACTTGTTAAGATTAGTTATTTTATAAGTTAGGGAAAGATGATGACATTTCAAGGTTGTAATAGGTCCTACGTGTTAGATATCAATATCGAGATACAATATAATTCTCAAGGATGGTATGAAATGTATATGCATAAAAAATATGTATGAGGACTATATTATAGTAATAGGTATTTCTGAACAAATCATGGACCATGCTAAGGGCAAGGAGCATGGAGTAATCTAGTATGATCATCATTCTATTGGTGTGTCTAATAAGATAAAATATATCTATTAACCCCAAATTTAAGGGATGTTAAGGTTGTATACAAGGATTCAAAGGCTGGAGGTAAAGTATTGCTCACATAGGAGTGCATCATCTCTATGGGAATATATGTGAAGGCTTATGAAGAGTTGCAATTTAGAAACTAACAAACATGCTAAAGGAATGCAAAGCAAGATATCCACTTGTGTCATTTCTAGTGAAGGCATGGACCAAATACAAGAAAATAAATCGGTGGAATAATGAATTCCCATTTAGTAAAATGGTTACACAAGGGATATACTATACAATAGTATGTGGTTGATGTGTTCCTACACAAGGGTTAGCAAAAAAAACTTTAATAGTGATTTCACCTAGTCCAACAAGTAAATATGAGGATTTTATTAACTCTCAGGAATTATTCATTGCATATTACCTATCATTATCCATATATTTGAAGCAAATACTAGCATAAAGGAATGATATAAATATGATAATAGAAAATACACATTGAACTCCACAATAACCTAAGGAAATATTTGCATTACAACACTTATGGGAGATCTCCTTGGAAGGGTTATTTAATGATATAGTAAATACAAGTAGAACCCCTCTCTCCAAATGGTAGGGAAAAAGAAAAAGAAAAAAAGTGAGAGATCAACTAGTGAGAAGAATCAAATGGCATATGATCAAAGGTTTGATGATGAAATGGTCATGGTGAAGATGGAAACCTTTCATATTTATAAAAAAATAGTTGCTAGATTTGTTATGGTCAAATAATAAAATTATTTGTTGAACCAAATAAATATCTAACCAATTTCGATATTTTATTATTTTTGTGAGAGGAAAAGGTAAAAAAAGTGGCCAATGTCATTTATTTTGGGTAATTAACTAAAATATAATGTTTTTTTGAGTTAAAACAAATCATAAATAAATAATTTATTAGAATATTTCCATTCGACTATTAAAATGATTGGAAATAATTCATAAATAAATTATTTATTAAATTATATCCATGTGAATGGGGAAAATGGGTAGAAATAATCCATAAAGAAATGATTTAATAAACCACTATAACAATATTTCCACTCCACCATGAGGAAGGGAACCCTAGTTCAAATTCCCTCAATTGTTGTCTATAATGTTATCCCTTTCACCCTTATTTGTTCTCAATTATATAGCCCATCACTACTCATCCTTCATCATTGTGTACCATCACTCCCTATTAGTGTACAACATGTTATGTTTCCCTGAAAGTAAATAGAATGTATTTGTTAATGGAGAGATGAAGTTCTATATTATGACCTTTCGAATAGGATTAGCTCAAGCTAGGGTGTCATGATTTTCCTTGGAGAAAATTATTAAGGAAGTTTCTTAACTTATCTCAAACCTAAATGTACAAATAATTCCTCCAAGATCTAGGAATGGTATATATGACCAGAGCCTCTCAGGACTGGAAGGTAAGACAAAGTGAGCATAGTGCATTTTTGTGTTGGATGCTTGCTAGTAGGAATTCCTTACATGCTGCATAGATGATCCTAGTATGTGTGTGAGTCAAGGAAGGAGGAAGGTCAAGGGATTGGAGAGAAATAACAAATGCATAAGGTATAATTTTTTCATTATACTATTCATTTATATAGATAATTGATCTATTTTCCTACTTTAATACATTGTACTACATGAGATCATGATGTTTATATTGTGATTGGATATTATTGTATGCTAATTTGGATTTCTTGAAGGAACATGATTGTCTTTGTATGTTTGTGAATGTGTGTAGGTGACATGATCTAATAAGTGGAGCAAGCTCTTGTAAAGCTCTCAAAGTGAGAAGTGAGTTATTAAATAACTATATTAGATCTACAATATGTGTTGAAATTTGAGGATAGGCAGGTTAAATCCCTTCTTTATATCTTATTTTTGTAGAAGGAATTGTATGTAATAATATTTAGGGAAATTGATATTTGCATATATCTATAGTTTGGTTGATCCTGAGGTGGGATATATGGGACAATAACCCTTTTTCCATTGAGTAAAAAATGGGAAAATAGAGCTGACAACTCCAATGGGGAAAATCCCCTAGTATTCTCATTCTCTTTTGGATATTATTTGATTTTTATTATTTCTATGTGGTTCTCTATTTATTATGATCTCTTTTGGGTATATTTTAGACGAATATCCATATCCTTTGACTCAAATATGAGTCTTTGTCTTTCAAAAAAATTGATCACAATACCCAGTTGCTCCATGGCTATGCTTTATAGAGTGACTTGGTGATACCATATCTCCATGATCTTATCCATAGATTGACTGTCTATACACCATGTGATGTTTGAGGGAGGGATGGAGTTATAAATATAGGTTTTTCATGTGATTTCATTGTTGTAAATGTGTTGTCTTTATGTCAACTACAATGTTGTCATCAGGTAGTATGTCTAATGATGTTGTCATCAAAGAAAAAGGGAGGAATTTTTGTACATATGTTGTCATTTATTTCAACTACATTGTTGTCAATGACGTCAAAGAAGGTTTTGAATTTTTAGCAACAAAATAATGAGCAAGGTGTTGGAATGAAACTTGGTGTTTCCATGGCATGACCATAGATGCATATGATGAAGTTCAAGTAGCAAAGTGTCTAGAAGGGCGTTGGAATGAAAATTGGTGTTTTCATGGCATGCTTGCATAGACATGGAATGAAAATTTTCATTTCCATGATGATTGATATGGAGAAGATCAACAACCCAAATATGGATCAGGCTCATACATGCACAAAAGTTATAATGTGATTGTGCACCCAATGGATCTTACAACCAAGGAATATTCAATCCAATGGTCTTGATATATATTAGGTTCACACATGAATGGTGGTTAAAGTAGAGGTGTGCACTTGATGAAACTAATCCACAATTAAATTATTTTTTAAGCCATGTTTATATTAAGCCATGTTTGACGAGGATTAGCATAGATTATGTATATTAGACACAAGCATACAATATAAACAATGAAAAGGGAGAGGCTAATATCCAATTTGACATGGTAGAGAAGATTCAGCACGTTGGGTGACATTAGGTGGCAATCTATGTGACATGGTAGATTGTGAAGAGGACACATGATACTCTTTTTTTGTTGATTGTGATAGCTAACTGGATGATTGATGGGATACATTTGGAAGGTACATGTTAGAAATTAGACACATGGAAAGCACTATTTAAGGGAGAATTTCACTTGTAATAACAAGCTACTTTATACCCAATAGGGCTTCCAAATACCTACCCAGATGGAGGGTGTTGCATTCAAAGCACAAAAACAATAAAATTCTAATGCATGCATGCCTATACCAGAAATAGAAAAGAGAGTAAAGAGACCATACCTTTATATCATGAGAGTTTTTTCTAGTTGATGCAACCAAATTAAGGGAAATATCCAAATATCTACACTGCTGTCCCTACTCTTGAATATCCACACACAACATAAAGTCACCAAATCTTATGCCATGCAATAATTGTTAGCATAACACATAATACACATTCATAGTGAACATGTCAATACAAGAGAATAACCTGAGAAAATGAAATAGAAGGGGAAACAATATTTGTGTTTGTATTATACCAAGAATAGTTCATACATACTCATGCACATCCATGATCCTTATTTGTAGTCCACTCCTCAACAACACTCACTGTTCGTTGGACCTATAGTGATGGCTTATCATCAAGATAATTATGAGTGAACACTCTGGAGCACTTCGACATATGTTGATTTTTCCTCCTTTGTGATATAAGGAGAGATTTATTTTATATGTTTTCTTAGTTAGTGATCACATTGAATGTAGGCTTCTTTTTTACCATGTTTAATCCTTTGATCCTTATATTCTTTGAATTTTGACCTAGTCTAACCTTATCCATGCAATTTCTCACTCTGTTGCTTCACCACAATATAACTAGGTTTTTGTAAGCTCTTTGTTACTGGAATCTAATATACACATATAATTGTTTGGCTTAGTGTTCCTTGGCTATAATTTCTGAGAAGCATCGAGGGAACCAATTAAGGGTTTTGGAGTTATCCACAAATAAATTTTGGCATCCTAACTTTGAAGATTATGTTCCCTTCTAGTAGACCCAAGGGGGTTTATTTTTGAGCTATAATATATGTCCCATAATGTATGAGGTCATAAAAGAAACTGATAGTCTAAATACATTATAATAGAACTAGTGAATGAGGCATAGGGGGAGACCATAGACAATAGACCTACAAAGGCTAAAAAAAACATAGTAAGGTACATAGAAAGTGCATCCCCAAGGAAGGCATACCCATAATTAGTACTGCGATAATAGAGCATGTACACCCACACAAATACTATGAAATCTTGCCATTAAGTACTAGTCATGATGTAATGTATATCTCTTGCACATTAGTTACCGGTAGGGCTTGACACTAATGTAAGTGGCTACCATGATGGCCCTCAAAGTACATAATATAATCTCTAGTGAAAATTGGGGGAGGTGATGGTCATGAGTGAGGTATCCCCATGCCCTGAGCTATTTGAATCATCCTAATCATATGACCCTACTATATGCGAACAAATGACCTGATGTGGAGCATGCATGGAGACCATATAATTACCAGGCATTAAGGGATCCCATTAAAAAATGTGAGGGAGATCACCAATGATAAAAATGGTTCCCAAGGTACCCAAAAAAAATATATATGGAGTGTTAATGAATGAGTTGAGGTCAAGTATGTTGCCAAATTAGTCAATATGGACAATGAGGAAAACCCACTATCAACCATGAGGAAACTTACCACTAAGGACTGAAAGCTCCAAGTTTCTAGATAGATTCTAGATTTACATCCCAAATAAGTTGTTGATGTTGATGGGGAGATATACATCTAAGGAGGGCCTTGATGTATCCCTCATGATTTGACACAAAACTAAAACCATGATGGTGTCTTGAATGATAACAATTGAATAATTGATGCACAAATAACACAATGATTTCCAACACAAAAAGGTATAATGAAACTTTCATATGGTCGACTCTGACCAAACACAAATGTGAACTTGAAAGCATAGATTAATAATACCAAAAAAACAAAGTGGAAACATAGGAGGATTCTACACAACCCATAGGATAGAAGGGTAACTAATCACATGAGATAGTAACTCAATAATAGAGTGACTCAACTGAAGTTAATTGTGTGGCTCTAAATTCTAGAAAAGGCCAACTATAAGAGCATGACTCAAAAAAGTGTCATGTTCAAGGGAAAAATTCCGTGATACAACATCAAAAAATCCCCCCCCTTTTTTATATAGTGGATCCCCTTCATAGTTTAGCAAGCATGAAGGAGAAGAAAAGTGAGCTTGATAGGCACATTTTTCATTCAATTTTGACAAGGCTGAAAAAGAGATAAAAGAATACTCGTAATGGTTCATTTTTCATAATTTTTATAGTGAGGCCGAAAAAGAGATAAAAGTACACTATTTTCCTCCCCATGGTTTAACAAGTGTGAGAATGAAAAAGAGATGGTCGCCTACTTTCATATTGAGTAGAAAAGAATGAAGGCATTTCCAGGTAGGTTTAATGAGTGTCAAAAGGTAGCAAAAGAAGCTCGAGGTTTTCATTTTTTAATGAGCATGAAAAGGAGACCTAAGAAAAGCAAGAGGTAGTGGTAAAGTGTTTGGAAATGGCCATCCACTCATCATAGTAGTCTATCTGAAATGTGGTGAAATGGGTTACAATATGGAGGAAATGTAGATGCGAATGCAAGAGGTCAAGCACTGTTACAATTTTTGTGAGTTGAATAAAGGAAAGCATCACTATGAGAGCACCTAGTAAAGATATTGAAGACCATAAGCATAGGCGGCCAAAAATCAACAACCAAAAGAGTGAGGAACCCCTATAAGGTAGTAATCGAAAAAATGGAGACAAAGAGAGGAATGAGGCTCAATTATGATGTCATGGCAAGTACTAAAGGGGATCTTCAAACCTACAAATTAATACAACATGGGGTACCAAAATGGAAATTGGGTGATATTCTAGGGAACCCATGAAGGGTAAGCTCTATTGCACAAGTTACAATGTGAAAAAATATATGGTTACTGCCAGAATATAACGATGGTGGTACCTAAGGAAAAAATAAATGGTGTGGAAAAGGTCAATAATCCAGTGAAAATATTGATAATGCAAACCCCATATGCTAATTTCAATTGTATATTTCAAGGTAGCAGCAATTTTTTTTTTTTTTCATTTTTATTTATATTGTTTTGGGGTTTTTATGATGTATTATATAGATATGTACAAAGCATGACATGATCCGATAGGTTATGCAATGTAGTGCCCATTTCCAGGCACATGACAAAGATTCCAATTGAAGTGTATGAAATCATGTACAATTGTTGGAAACATATGACACACCATGATGGGGCCATGCCACATCCAATTGAATTTAAATGTTCATAAAGGTTGATTATTATAAGGATAGCATAGAATGATAACATTATCATTAACAACATGAGGACATAAAGGGTGAATGGTATCATGAGATGAGACAATTCCTTGATAATGGAAATCAAGATACAAAGAGGGTATACGAAATTTGTCAATAGTGGAGTTTAAAGTGGATAATCTAGTGGCAAGTTCAGTGTTAGAATTCATAGGCTTGACTTGGCCCAAGGGTGATACTTCATTGGATGAATCAAGAAATGCCCCTATTGGGTAATTTAATTGGTGGTTTAATTACTTCATTAATTGTCAACTAGGGTTCTGTAGTTGTGAAGTGCATGTACACAGTACATGTTAGGAACTATATTTTTTATTTTAAAATATGAAGTTGAGATAAATGTAAATGGAACTATATTAACTCATATCATTCCTACGCACATGCGCTTTCCATCAAAATTACCCTTTCAAAAGAAAACTAAAATTTAAGGCGAAGTCAATTGAAAATTCTAACTATAAAACTGAATTAAAACTTAATCTATTGCAACAAGAATTAAAATTTACTGTATTTGAAATGAGTTGAAAGATATATTCTAATCGGAAGAATTGAAATTTAATTATACTTGCAGAAAATTGAATTACTATCATAATTTCTATTAGAAATAAAATTTATATTCTAATCAATAGAAGGGAAAGTCTTAATCTAATTACTTCAGAAAAAATGACGACCCAAAATATAACTTTGAAGGATTATAGATGTCTGCAATTGTGATTAGAATCACCTTTTCCATTACTTATGAAATCAAAACAAAAACAACTGAATGAAGAAAACTATAAAAGGGAAATATTTTTATCTTTTATGAGCACTCCACCTGTTCAAACTGTTGAATGTTAAGCCAAAGATCGATTAAAAAAATACCAATAGAAAACATTAACTAATTGCAATAAAAAAAGACTATTCATGAAATAAGTTGACAACTAACATAACCAAATACTAAAATAACTTACAACTCTTCAAGGGTCCCTCGTGTTGAGCGTAAGCATGGGATCAATTATCAAACTATTGACCCACACATTGATCACCAATGGAACATAGTAACTTGTATTAAATTCCAAAGTCTTAAATAACAAATGATTACAAACTTAAAAAGAGTAACTATGTCTATTTCTTCGCTATAGGGCATTTTATAATCCTCTGTTAAATAATATTCTTAAGAGTTACAAGCCGAGAAGAAAGTTTTACTTGAAAAATATGAAATTAAATTGAAATTACAATCCTTTTTCTCATGATTTGCTACTGGAAGAGAAAATCATGGGAATATTTTGATTTGACATATACTAACTATGATTCCAAATTCTTCTCATCCAATTCCATGCTCGCTTGATGATGCCATGTGTTATCACTCAGAAAAAAATGAAGCCTCATTTGACGAAGTCTTAGATGTTCATGTGTTAAAGGTAGAGTCATAGAATTCATTTTTCATTACTTGGTCAAGGAAAATTTTTAATTTTTCTTATTTAAACTATCCTAAGGTCTAAACCCACCCTCATTCAAATCCTTTTATGTCACATCAGTCATGATTTTCTGACATTTTTTATTTCCCAAATTTATAGCATTAAAAGAGTCATTTTAGCCAAGAAACCACACTTTTGTAGCGAAATACTCAGAGAAAATGAACTTTTCGCTACGAAAATGCTAATACTTTCATAGAGAAAATGCCCAGAAATACGCTAGGAACACTACGAAAGTAAGGGTTCCTGCCTGTCTTGTCAAATTAGCTGTTAGGTGTCAGAAAATGATTGAAAAGGATAAGTTAGATGCCATTTGAGTCAGTTAGGGTAAAGATCAAGGTACATGGTCAGGGCTGAAGTCATCATTACCATTTTAAGCATGTATGAGTCATAATTATGCTATGAGTTGTCATCAAACTTCAAAGTCTTTCCGAATTGAGTCATTTGTCATTCTCCATTTCCTCTTTGTGTGTTATTGAGCTCTGGAGAGTTATTCCACCGAGTCCAAGTTGTGGCTTGTATTTTCAAATATTTGCAGGTATAATTGATCAAGCGAGGCAAGGAAGACATTAAAGAACCATGGCTACAAAGAGGAAGACCAAAAAAGGTGGCCATTGTCTTAGATATGAGCCATCAGATATGAACCTGATAAATGAAGACCCAAAAACTGTAGAAGTTTTCATAAGAACATGATGTTTATAGTTTTGTGAAAGATTACAAGGATGCCATGTACAGGTTTCTAAATAATTTTCCCTAAACTTCAATGGAACAACTACAAAAGTGGGAATGATGAATCTCACTATAACACCAGAGATCATTACAACAGCAACAGGGATTCCAAGAGGACTAGAAAAATGGTTCAAAGGGTTAAAATTCAACATGGAGGAATGTAAAGAGTTTATCAAGCCAGAAAATAGTGAATTTGACTTTACAAATTCCATTCCAAGGAGCTGCATGAAGGATATTTTTTCAAAGCTACTGCTTATCATCCATAAATATTTCAATTGTGAAGGGATATATCATAAAGTGTTTTCTTACCACTTCAAGCTTCTCCTACACTTTTTTGGTAATATATCTCTTGATATACCTTTCTATTTACATAGAATCTTAGCAAAAATGGTAGATAAAGTTCAAGCTAAATCAACAAAGAAGTTGGAGTTTGAAGGTGAGGATGCAGGTTTTATGTTTCGGGCTAGGAAGCCCATGGCAAGACATGCTAGAAATTTTTTGGAAATCAGTAAAGATGTTCATCGAGCCACTGACATTGTCTAGCCACGAAAAAGCATTATTGACCTTTCATCTCCTGCAGAAGAAGATCCAGTTAGAAAGCAAAAGAAAGGAAAGGATAAAGTCATTGAAAAAGCAGAGCTGGAAGGCCTTGAGGAACAGTTGAGGTTAGCTAATCATGAAATAGAAGCCTTGAAGAATGAGGCAAGAAAATATAATGTTCATAAGGTCCAGTTTGAAAGGATGAAAGAGGTTTGGGAAGTGCAGGTTGACAATGTATCAAAGACCCTTAATAACACACAACAATTAATCAAAAGGACTATGCCATTGAGGAAAGAGGTGAAAGATGTTAGAAGAATGAACCTGCACTTGAAATATACCAAAATAAAGTTGAAGGATCAAGATAAAGACCTCCAAGAACAGCTAGAATTGATCCATGAGGAGCTGGAGAAGAAAGGTCTAAAAATGACAGTAGTTGAGGAGCCTATAGCTCAACTCATCATCAATGAGGAAGAAACAACTTTAGACTCTTAGTTTGATTTGATTTATATTTTTAAAGGTCAATGGAATGTTGAAAACCAAATTTATATAACTGGAAGGTACATTTTTGAAACTAAGCAAAAATCTGGAATTTACACAGTTTTCCACAGTTTCGTAGCATTTCCTTGGCTTGAAGCTAGGAAAACGCTATGAAACAACCTGTAGCTATATTTTTGCTTATAAAACCACTTTTGGTAGCTTCCAAGGAGAGGAAATGATAAGGAAGATGTGTCAGATCATGCTGAACAGAATGCAGGAACAAAGAATCAAAAATTTTGATTTCAAAGGTCATTTTTTGTACGCTACAAAACTGCCATACTTTTGTAGCGAGCTATTTTGAAGGTTTCTGAGCAAGTTTATGAGTATTTTTGGACAGGTGGACACTTTCAAAAGGTCAAGGGACTTTTCCAGCAATTATTCACAACTTGAAGACCATGAAATGAAGACAACTCATCATCTAAATCATTCGTTGAAGATAGACATCTATTTTCCTAAAAAATAAGGTTTGTTTCCAAATTTTGAGGAGGGTAATTAAGATGTCAAGTAGTGACAAGTTCTGTAATAGCTCATTCGAACATGTGAATCCTTAGTTTTCAGATGTGTAATTTTTTTAAGAGATAAGGTAGTTGATGTAATAATTAGCAGTTTGAGTCCTATTAGGAAAAGGACTGTTTTATAGTGTAGATGTCTTTTTATCATTAAAGCACATCTTTTCCTATTATGCAAGGTGTCATTAGGAAAATTTTGATGAATCTAGCCAAGAGGCATATCATCTTTGATGTAAAAAATTCCATTAAAGGGAAGATATTTGAAATTGTAAAGGGTTGGAGATTTTTTGGCAATACTGCAGCTTTATGTAATTTGACTGATATCAGTAATACAAAGGAATTTTTCTTGACCAACTTGAGATCTCATGGAGTTTTTAGTGCTTTTCTGATCTATATTTTCATGTGTAACATTTGCAGTGGATTTCATCTTTAATACTCAGAATTCATAGGTGTATCCTCTGACTTCCTTTATTGATGAAATGACTGTGTTATTCCATGTTCCATGTGTGATTTACCTTTGCTAAAAACTCTTACGTGCCTCAACTTCCATGTCAAGAGACCTTACTACTGAACTACTGATTTTTTGACTCCATAAGCCCAATGATTGCACACTTGTACTCTTTTCAACCTACACACATCACAATGAAGTTATTTTCGAAGTAGAGTTAGCCATCTAGTTTCATCATCATCAAATATCATTAACCCCTTTGAGAGAGCCCTCCCAGACTGAAGAGGCTATGCTTCAATTAAAAGTTGGTTTGAAACAATTACATGAAGTTGTCTGATTATCAGCCAATCAAGTGCAATTTTGTGATAACATTTTGGCGTGTCTACCGAGAGCCTTAAGATTATACTTTCATGAAATTTTGAAGCTGAACTTCTAAAGGTAGCAGGAGCTCAGAAAGTTGTTTGAGGCTGCATCTCCCTTGGTGAATCCATTCAAAATTCATATGATCATAGGTCGCCTCAAGAAGGAGATACACGAGGAGTAATGCTGACCCAGATCCACCTACCATTGTGGACAATCCAAACACTATCTCCAGAGGCAGTCAAGGCATTTCTGCAATATCAGGTAATCCATTACATATAAAATCCTTGTCCTCTGAATTTTTAAGAAGTCCTAAAGATAAAAAGTTTTATTATAAAATTCAAAAAGTCTTGTTTAGGTCAGAAAATGAAAAAGAATTGATTTAAATTGTCTTAGACCTACATAGAAGAGGTATTGATACCTCAACCTTAGTAAATAAAAAAGATAAAGAAGAGTTCTGGGAAGTGGTCACTTCAGAATTATTGTTAGAGAAATAATCTTTGGATAGGGTGAAAGAACTAGACCCATTTGAAATTTTGTTAAGATGTAAAACTAGTGTCCCTCTTCCTGATTGGAGTTAAATTGTGACTGGAAAACAAAGACCAAACAATCCTCCTCCTAAAATTTCCTCTTCCTCTACAACTATTGTCCATAAAATTACCACAATCCCAGTCATCATGGCTGGAAATGTGGCACCTCCACCCGCTGCTGCACCTACTAGGTATGCCCCTCTTGTTCTTCCACCTGTCCTAAATTCCCTTCCTAGCAAATATTCTGCTAGAATCAAAACTTGGGGAAGTGATGAAGAGATTACAGCTGAAGATCATGTAGATTAGTTCAATGAATTTATAGATAGGGAGGAGGTTGACCATGAGGATGTCAAGAATTTAACTGGTGAAGTTAGGAAGTGGTTCAAAGCCCTTACTCCAGGAATCCTACATAATTGGAATGAATTTGAGGATAACTTCTTGAGGAAGTGGGGAAATAGAACCAACCTTGTACAAGCCCTCATTGAGTATAATAGTTTGAAGAGAGCTGTTGATGAAATTTTTCAAAATTTTTCAAAGAGATTTAACAAAGTTTATGACTGTATCCCTACTCATCTAAAGCCTCCACCAGGAGCAGCTCAGCTGAGATATGATGAAGCCTTCGATTATGACTTTTCTATCCTACTAAGAGAAAGAGAATCCCCTTCACTTGCTGAAATGAAAAATGATGCAGTGAAGGTGGAGGTCAATATGATAGTAGAAAAAAAGTCCAAGATGGGAAAGACTAAGTTGAAAGAAGAAGATAAGCCTTCCACCTAAAATGAAAAATTTGATTCCATGATGAAGACAATGGAAAAAATGATGGATAAGCTTGCCCTTGGGAATGCCTCTGCTCCTCCTGCATAACATCAAACCTCTATTTAGAAATCCTCAGTTCAGAAGACCTCAAAACCAACAAAGACCAAGGGAAAATAGAAATCAACCATCTGAGCCTCAAGTAAGGCCTCCTTTTCAGCAAAAATTAGTTGATGAAGAAGAGCAACCTGAAATACAAGAAGACTCAATTCATTGCTTAGATGAAAACATGTCAGGGATGTTTTTGACTAAGGAGGAACATGATGAGTTAGATCATGAAGTAAACAAGGGTGAGGAACCATCTGATTATCTTAAAGGGTATCAACATGCAATATTTGAGATGCAGAAACAATACAACCTTAGAAACAAAAATGTGCCAATTACTGCAAACAAAACATAGCCCAAGAAAGATGCCCCCAAGGCTGCTGAGGTTAGGAAAGATACACCACCACCTCCTCCTGCTAAAGAGACTGAAAAATATGCTTCTATTTTCAGTTTGGAGAGTGAGATCCCTAAGATCAAAATCCCAGTACCTTTTGGAGAAATTCTTAAGGTGAATGAATATAGAATTAATATTTCAAAAATGCTCAATTCCCAACCAGAAGTTGCTGATATCCTAAATGTTCAAGAAGATCATCCAACCACATAATTGGGTCCAAGATTAGAGGATGAGCAAAATGAAGAGGTGCCTCCTTTTTATATCAGCCTTAGTATTCATGACATGACATTGGATAATGCCATGTTGTATTCAAGAACCTCTCGTAATCTTATGCCCAAAGTAATCATGGAAGGGATGTGAATGGAAATTAATAGACCATATAAGAATTAGTTTTCCTTTGATTCAAAAAGAGTTCAGTGCATTGGTTTAATAAAAGATGTTGTTGTTAGTCTTACACAAGTCCCTGCCAAGACAATGGTCATGGACGTTGTGGTAGCAGACATTCCACCTAAGTTTGGCATGCTGTTATCAAGGTCATGGGTAGTGAAGATCAAAGGTACAATGCAATTGAACCTAAATTATGCCACCATTCCTGTTTTTGGTGAGAAAAGGAGACTATAAAGAGTAACAAGGATGGCTTACATGGTAATTAGTAAAGATAAACCTCAGAAATTTCCAATATATGCTGTTGATACTGAACTTGGATCTGTTATTCTTTTCAATGAATTGACTGATGAAGCAGAGGATGAAAAGAAAGCATAAAATCAGCAAACTGTAATTCAACAGACAGAAAATCAACAAATCAGTGAGGAGAAGGCAGAAGGTTGGTGGTTGTTACACTTTGATGGATCAACAGGAAGAGAGGGGGAAAGAGCAGGAATTTGGAGCACAACCCCTGAAGATGAAAGTAAGTTCTTTTCTTACAAACTGAATTTTGATTGCACAAATAACATGGCTGAGTATGAATCTTTAATTTTGGGCTTAGAAATTTTGAAAAGAATGGGTGCCCAAAATATTTCTATTTGTGGAGATTATGAATTAATTATTAAGCAAGTTGAGGGTGTGTATCAAACTAAAGATGTAAGAATGAGGGCATACATAAATTTGATCATGGAGATGTTAGAGAATTTCCAAGAATATTCATTTATTGTGAAGACTAGGGACCAAAACTCAGTAGCTGACTCCCTAGCCGTCTCTGCAAGTATATTCATCATCCCTGCACATTCCATTGAAATATATGAGGTTGAAGTTTTCCATAGACCTGCTATCCCTAATAAAATTATCCATCAACAAGTTTTTGAGGATGGCCAACAAGTAAAAAACTTTATAGAATTGAAAGAAGATTTTTAAAGTACACAAGTAGATCAGTAAAACATGCTTGCTGAAACAAAGGGAAATTATGTAGTGTTACAGCTGAAGAATAAATCTATACCCAAAGGTCTCATTCCCCTTGAGAAGCTTTTTGATCAGAATGATGTGTTCAAGTCTCCTAGGATAGAAGCTGATGATGAAGAGGTAGAGAGTTGTAACCTTGGTACAGTAGCAATGCCAAAAATGGTTAAGCTTTAAAAGTTTCTTCTAGTTGACATGAAACATAAATATATTGAGATGATGAAAAGGTTCATAGATGTTTTTGCATGGAGTTATGCTGATTTGAAGAAGTATGATCCTACTATCATTCAACATATCTGTAATATTCCCAAATGGGGACGCAACAATATATGAACAAAAAACTAGAAATAATAGTTATAAATCAACTCATAAAATTTGAGAAGAACATATAGCCATAATATTAGTATTATAGCAGCAAATGTATACAAGATATTAAGGAAATAGTCACTCAAGATAGGCAAAATCAGCCTCAAGAGAACATGTACATAAAATTTAAGATCACTACTACACAACAAATGCCCAAGGCTATGACAACGAATTTTTATTAGATATAACTGCCGCTGGAGAATTTAAATACATGGATATGCATATATATGGCTCATACAATGTTGGTAGTGAAGATCTAGACTCCCAAACTCAATTTCAAGACAATCCGGAAAGGATTTCCTGAAATATGCAAAAGTACAAAAAAGCCGGAGTGCAGCCCTAGGCTGAGTAGCAGCTGCAACTCAATAACTGGATGCAGATGGCTGAAGATGATTCATAAGATGAATATACCTCCTCCAATGTATATTTCAAGTGAAAGTCTGATCCAATAACTGAAGATTTCACCTTCCAATCAAACACTGCAACCCCTCACTGCAAATACTCACTGAAATAAGTTAATAACACAGTCAAGGAGAGGTACTGTGCTGTAGGTGATGGAAAATATATTGGCCAAGTGCCAAGATGTGAAATAAGCTCAAAAATATTCCTCACTGATCTCCCAAAGGAAATAAATCTTCCTCCTCTGAAAAACAAGCTTCGGAAGTGGTGTTATCAACCATCCACTGCAACACCCTACAACACAACCTAGCTCTAAATAGAAACTGCATTGTAGCTGAAGGAGGTAGCTTGGACTCAAGCCTGGATGTGGATAAATGAAGTGCAAGCTCCCTAAAGAGGCCTCTCAAGAAAGGATATGGAATTCCTAAATAGGAAATCCTTGTGCTAAGCAGCACAACAATCTCAACTAAACAACTGAAGAATGCACAATAGTCACACAGACCATAAAATCAATAATCCATAACATGTCTTACTATGGCTTCCTTGCCCTCCTTATAAAAAAGTGGAAGCATTATCATCATGGGTCCCACTCATTAGGGTTTCCTCCACCAAGGGATCTTCGTCCCACTATCACTGCGCTGTCTCCATATATGATCTCCACCCTTCATTCCAGCGTTGTTGACTTGGTCAAAATTGACCTTGTCCACATGTATTTTCCCTTGTTCACACATGAGGGTGAAAAATCTAGCTATTATTATGATTATTTTTCACATAATGAGGGATTTTATTCCTAATTTAGAAATGTATGGGCCTCCTTACCCATTTATTCATCTCCTAGGTGTCAAAAAAAAAAATCAATATTCCAAGTTAGCTGTATGCTAATTTTGGAATATTACAATCCTCCCCTCCCAAATGTTGCTTGTCCTCAAGAAACTGCAAGGATAGAACTGAGAATTCTCCCCTCCTCCTCCTATAGCATCCAAATATGATAAAATCCTCCAAGGAATAAGATGTTGTCTCATCAATAAATCTCCATATTGCCCCTCCCAAGCATGCAAGCTAGCTAAATAGCTATCATCATGAAGAAGTAAAATACTCAAGGAGGCAATAAGGTGTTTTCTAGAGGTCCCTTTTAGGAATGGGATTTAAAATTCATTTGGAACCATCATTCCCATGTGGATCCTCCATCCCCAAGCTATCATCCATACAAAATGAGCCACCCTCCAAAATGGCAACTCCTGAAAATTCTCCTCCACCTTTGGTTCCTGCAATGTAGGTGGAATGAATAACTGAACATGGTAGACAAAATAGCCTACCCCATGTTTTCCCTCTCTCCACTTATGACAAGTTTAGATTAGCTTCTGATCTTGGGCTGCAATAATGTTGCCTCCAAGTGGCAAGAAGAAGACTGGATCTCCAAATATCTCCTCTCCAACGTTATGAATCTTGCTGGCCCAAACTGTCCCATATATGATGAATAGGAAATCACCACCATATGGAATCCAAATGAGAGGAATACTTAAGGTTTCATGTAGTGCTGGAAGGTACCAATAGTTTCCCAAGTGATCACAATGCAGTTTTCCTAACTGTTGTTTCAGAAAATAACATGGCAAGCTGTTTCTTGACAAGTTTCTAGTTGTGTATGTCATCACATCTACTAGTGAATAGTAAATGGATTGGTATATCAACTGAGCATACAATAAATAATAAAACACTTGCCCAATTCCACACAAAATATGGCTGTCTCCATTATATAATTTGGCCCAAAATTGACCATGTAGCCCAATGAGAAGCTTGCCCACTTGTGGAGAAATGCACTGAATAGAAATGGTAAGAGTATGCAAATACTGTGTTAGATAATCAATAAATGAAAAAAAAAAATTCTTACCATGTACTGGAGGTAAGATGATATATGGATCCATGAATAAGTCCTCCATAGTGCTATGACATACTCCCATGAAGAGAAATGAATCATATGCTGCATGAGGATCCTTCTTCTCATGCTTGGAAATCCAAGTCAAGAAGAGCATATCACAGTAATATATGTCTCCATCCACTACACCATCACTCTCACCTCCCCCTTTTCCTCCAAGTGCATCATATGTGAAGTGATCCTGGGGACACTCCATCAATAAACTCAAGCTCCCAAGTGCCAGCATTGTTGGCCTTTGTAAATAGGCCCCTACCAACTCATAGCTCCATCCTTTGACATGTCCATTGTCAAAGTCATCTCCCATAATGTTGCTATATATAGGAAATTCCTTCCAAAGTGGAAGTACCTCTAGATCATCCAAGGCTAAGGAGCAGCCCCTTTGCACCATGATAGTGCCATCTCCTATTCTTGCAACATCATGCCAAACATGGGAGAGGATCAACCCATATCCTTTCAAGAAAACCCAAGGCAACAATGTCTCTTTTTGCTCCCTTATCTCTCCCTCATACAAGTCATGGAGTGTTATCATGATGGTTGACTTGTAGAATGCCCCATATAACCAAATCTTCTACTGCCCTATCTCATGGGCGTCATGCAATGCCTTCATACCTTTTGCCAAAGGGTATGTCATATGATAGCCAAACTCTTTTAAGAGTAGCCAATGCAGCCAAGCCTCCTGCTACCTAGTGTCATAGATTTGCAAGTAGCCTTCTAGCCTCTTGCTCACCATCCACACCCATTCATCCAAATGGGGGTGCCTTCCATCATGCTCTACCGTGGCACTCTTTCAATGAAGACTACCATCCTCCCAAATCAAATTTCTCCCCTTGCATCTCATGGGATGTTGAAATTCAACTCCTTGGAGATCTCCTAGAGAAGATCCCACACCAATGACCCTATTGAATCCATAGGGATCCAAGTATGCTGGAGGAAAAACCTCCTCACTGCTGCTTAATGACAGTGCTACCAGTCTCTACAATGGTGTGTCTGTTGCCTCATGCTCCAACTCAAGGATGAACATAGAGTTCTGCATAGGATTGTTTAGGAAAAAGTTCATCCTATCCTTCAAAAATCCACACCCCAACCTCCAGTGTTGTGTGCAGCTCAATAATGGCACATTAGGATGATGGTCCATCCCTTCCTTGAAAAATTCAAGGTTGCACAATGCAGTGCAATCCTGTTGTTCCACATTAGCAGTATGCAATGGTATACAACCCTCCATAATATTTGCTGAAACAATAGGAAATGGAAACTTAGGCATACCTTGGTGAAATTTGGGAGCATCTTTTAAGGCTACAAGAGTTTATTCCTCCAATGTGTTGGCTCCCCCAACTGTTGATGATGATGGTTGCTCCTCCATAGTTGTATCAACACTAGTACATGCCTCCTTCAATGGTGGTGAGGGCTCCTCTTCCTCTGATTTCTCCTTGCCAAATTTTTTAATTAACCTTTGAGTAAATTCTGCAAAAGTAGTCACTCTTGCATGACTCAAATGGCTGAACCACCAAATGTTTGCTTCAACCTCAAGGTGCAACGTTGTAATCTCTATAGCCTTCCTTTCTACCACTGGATGTAGTAGGAATAAAGCATCTAGTTTCCTTGCCCAAGCCCTTGCTGTAGATGTCCCATCAAAAGTATACAATAGAAACCTATTGCCCTTGATTCTCCCTTTGTTGCAAGGTCTCCTTTATTCTTCCATCTGAATGAACTGTGGGAAAGATAGAGTCTCCTTGAAGGCTCTAGGTTTAGATTTGTACTTAACAAGGTATTAACTTAGAATCTTGTGATCCAAGTGTCCATCTTTCTGCATTTTGACCTTTTTTTCAAAAGGAAAGGGTATAGTCCCACTGCTTCTTTCTCCTCTTCTTTGCTTGACCTCCTTGTTGAGGTCCTTTCTAGATCTGAAAAGATATGAGATAAAACTCATTCTCTCCATCATTCTGATCGTCCTCTTTGTCTTATTATTTTTCTGATAGCATAGTGGCTGAGATCCACAGGTTGAGCCAAGATTATGCTCTGATACCACTGTAATATTCCCAGATTGGGAAGCAACAATATATGAACACAAAATTGGAAATAACAGTGATAAATCAACTCATAAAATGTGAGAAGAAAATATAGCCATCATATTAGTATTATAGCAGCAAATGTATACAAGATCTTGAGGAAATAGTCACTCAAGATAGGAAAAATCAACCTCAAGAGAACATGTACATAAAATGTAAGATCACTACTACACAACAAATGCCCAAGGCTATGACAGCACAATTTTATTAGATATAACTACTGCTGGAGAATTTCAATACATGGATATGCATATATATGGCTCATACAATGTTGGGAGTGAAGATCTAGACTCCCAAAATCAATTTCAAGACAATTCGGAAAGGATTTCCTAAAATATGCAAAAGTAAAAAATACCGGAGTGTAGCCCTAGGGCTGAGTAGCAGCTGCAACTCAATAACCGGATGGAGATGGCTAAAGATGATGCATAAGATGAATATACCTCCTCCAATGTATCTTCCAGGTGAAAGGTTGATCCAATCACTGAATATTTCACCCTCCAATCAAACACTGCAGCCCCTCACTGCAAATACTCACTGAAATAACATAGTCAAGGAGAGGTATTGCGCTGTAGGTGATGGAAAATAGATTGGCCAAGTGCCAAGATGTGAAATAAGCTCCAAAATATTCCTCACTGATCTCCCAAAGGAAAGAAAGCTTCCTCCTCTAAAAAGAAAGCTCCGGAAGTGGTGTTATCAACCCTCCACTACAACACCCTGCAACACAACCCAACTCTAAACAGAAACTGCATTGTAGCTAAAGGAGGTAGCTTGGAATCAAGCCTGGATGTGGAGAAATGAAGTGAAAGATCCCTCAAGAGGCCTCTCAAGAAAGAATATGGAATTCCTAAACATGAAATCCTTGTGCTAAGCAGCACAACAATCTCAACTAAACAGCTGAAGAATGCACAATAGTCACATAGACCATAAAATAAATA
Source organism: Pinus albicaulis (assembly GCA_034641835.2). NCBI lineage: Eukaryota > Viridiplantae > Streptophyta > Pinopsida > Pinales > Pinaceae > Pinus > Pinus albicaulis. The sequence goes on from CM076579.1 coordinate 651,241,403, forward strand.
ATCCATAACATGTATTGCTATGGCTACCCTACCCTTTTTATAAACAAGTGGAACCCTTATCATCATGGGTCCCACTCATTAGGGTTTCCTCCACCAAGGAATATTCCTCCCACTATCATTGCACTGTCTCCATAGATGATCTCCACCCTTCATTCCAGCACTATTGAATTGGTCAAACTTGACCTTGTCCACATGTATTTGCCCATGTTCACACGTGAGGGTGCAAAATCCAGCTATTATTATGATCCCATTTCACATCATGAGGGATTTTATTCCTATTTTAGAAATGTATGGGCCTTCTTACCCATTTATTCATCTCCTAGGTGTCAAAAGCAAAAATCAATATTCCAAGTTACATATATGCTAATTTTGGAATATTAGAATATCATTCCCATTAAAGAAAATGAAAAGCCTTTCAAGCAGAAACTGAGGAGGATTAATCCAATTCTCATGCCTCTGATTGGGAAGGAAATCAAGAAATTCTTTGATGCCAAAATTATTGTTCCAATTAGATTCTCAAAATGGCTTGCAAATTTGGTTCCAGTCAGCAAAAAGAGTGGAGAAATCAGAATCTGCATTGACTTCAGAAACTTGAACAAATCTTCTCTAAAGGACAACTAACCTCTCCCAAATATGGACCAAATTTTGTAGAACATTGTTGGTTCCCAAAGGATGTATATGCTTGATGGTTTTTCAGGGTACAATCAGATATTTGTGCATCCAAAAGATCAGGAGAAAACAACCTTTACCACACCATGGGGCACATTCATGTATGCCAAAATTCCCGTTGGTTTGATGAATGCAGGAGCTACCTTTAAAAGAGCAATGGAAATTTTCTTTTCCGAGGAGAAGGACAAGATGGTGGTTGTCTATCTGGATGACATAACAATATTCTCAAGGAGAGAAGAGAATCACTTGAAGCACCTAGAAAAGATTCTGTTGAAGTCTAGAAGGTTTGGTATTTCTCTAAATCCCACTAAAATAATTTTTTCTCTAACTTCAGGGAAGTTACTTAGGCATATTATTTCTAAAGATGGGATTAATATTGATCCAAACAGGGTCAATGCAATTAAGAAAGTGGATATGCCTAGAAGCAGAAAGGAAATTCAGTCTTTCCTTTGAAAGGTAAACTTTGCGAGGATGTTTATTCCTAATTTTGCTGAGATTGTAAGAGACATAACAAATATGTTGAAGAAAGGAGATGAAATCAAGTGGACAACATAAGCAAAACACTCATTTGAGGAGATGAAGAAGGCACTCACTCAAGCACCAGTGTTGATCAGCCCAGATTTTTCAAAAGAATTTCTGGTTTTTACATTTGCATTAGAAAATATAATTGCTGGAGTTTTTTTGTAGAAAGGACATCAAGGTACTGAGCAACCCATTTCATTTTTTAGTAGGAAATTAGCTAAATTAGAGCTAAAGTACAACATCTTAGAGAAGAAAGCTTATGCCTTGGTTAAGCCCATCAAATATTTCAGAATTTACATTCTGCATTCTCATGTTATAGCTTTTGTTCCTAATACTATTGTGAAAGATATTCTAACTCAAGCTGATGCTGATGGTAAGAGAGGGAAATGGATTGCTAACTTGCTGGAATATGATATAGAGATCAAGCCCAAAAAATTGGTCAAAAGTCAAGGCTTAGCAAACCTGATGGCACAGTCAAAATTTGACTGTCTTGACATGAACTTAATTGCAGAAATTTTAGAATTATCAGATGAAGATGAAGAGCTGATTCCCATTGAGGAAAAGTACATCATTTCAGATTGGTACATAGACATTGTTTTTGTATTACATCATCATAGAGCACTTGCTGAGTTAACAAAGTCCAAGGAAAGATTTGTGTCGAAGCTAAAGTCTTTGAGGTACTGCATCATTGATAAAAATATATATTGGAAATATACCGATGGTATCCTTTTGAATTGTTTGCTAGAAGAGGAAGCTGAAAAAGTGATTGAGGAGTTTCACAAAGGAGATTGTGGAGGTCATCATTATTGGAAGGCTACAACAAATAAGATTCTCAGAGCAAGGTATTATTGGTCGAATATGTTTAAAGATGTCTACAAAAGGACTGCTGCATGCCATGAATGCCAGATTTTTGATGGTAAGAAAAATCTTGTTCCTTTACCCTTGATGCATATCTATGTTGAGGCGCCATTTCAGCAATGGGGGCTAGATTTTATTAAAGAGATTCATCCATCATCTTCAGGTCAACATCACTGGATTTTGACAACAACTGATTATTTAACCAAGTGGATTGAAGAAATCCCAACTAGGCAAGCAAATGATTCAATTATTATTTCATTTTTGGAAAATAATATATTGTCTAGGTTTGGCTGCCCTATGAAGATCATCACTGATAATGCACAAGAATTCAAATCTAAGAAGCTGATCAATTTTTATCATCAATATCACATTACAGTTGGGAATTCTACTGCATATTATCCACAAGGTAATGGTCTTGCTGAATCTTCTACCAAGAGCATTGTGAGGATTATTAGGAAGGTGCTGCAGGAAAATAAGAAGTCATGGCATTTGAATTTGAAGTATGCTCTGTGGCTGATAGAGTGTGCACAAAGAGATCAATTGGAACTTCACCTTATGAGTTGGTATATGGAGCTGAAGCCATCTTTCCTACATCCTTGGGAGTGTCTGTCATGAAGCTGCTGCAAGGATTGGAGGAGGAGCCAAATGCATTTCAGAGGAGGATTAATCAGTTGATAGCTTTGCAAGAGAAAAGGGAGGAATTCTATAACATTAATCAGCAATCTCAAAACAAAATCAAGAAGAAATTTGACATGAAGGTCAAGGAAGAAAAATTTCAAATCCAAGATGTGGTTTTGAAATGGGAGGCCAAGATTGAAGAAAAGGTGAAACATGGTAAGTTTGAGAACATTTGGAAAGGCCCATTCAGAGTAGCTGCATTTCATGGGAACAACACTTACATTTTGCAGGAGATGTATGGACAACCATGTGTTGGAGGGCCTGTCAATGTCAGGTTTTTGAAGCACTATTCCTCTTAAATTTTTCTGATCATTCATTCCATTGTATATGCTTTTATTCTAATAAAGACAAGCTGATCATCAAGCTTGAGCTCGAGGAGAAGGCCATTAGAGTTTGAAGGAAATCTTGGAAAATTTCAGAGTATTTTGTTTTCAAGAAGATGGATAGCAGCACTGGAACTACAGGTTCTTTGGTGTACCACAGGGGTACACCATCCCAAGTGGAGCCACTGTTATCACTCAGAAAAAAAATGAAGCCTCATTTGACAAAGTCCTAGATGTTCATGTGTTAAAGTTAGAGTCATAGAATTCATTTTTCATTAATTGGTCAAGGAAAATTTTTAATTTTTATTATTTAGCTTATCCTAAGGTCTAAAAACACCCTCATTCAAATCATTTTATGTCACATAAGTCATGATTTTTTGAAAATTTTCATTTCCCAAGTTTATAGCATCGAAAGAGTCATTTTAGCCAAGAAACCACACTTTCGTAGTGAAATACACAAATAAAATGCACTTTCCACTACGAAACTGCTAATACTTTCATAGCATGCCCAGAAATACATTAGGAATGCTACAAAAGTAAGGATTCCTGTCTATCTTGTCAAATTAGCTATTAGGTGTCAGAAAATGGTTGAAAAGGATAAGTTAGATGCCATTCGAGTCAGTTAGGGTAAATATCAAGGTACATGGTTAGGGATGAAGTCATCATTACCATTTTAAGCATGTATGACTCATCATTATGCTATGAGTTGTCATCGAAATTCAAAATATTTCCAAATTGAGTCATTTTTCATTCTCCATTCCCTCGTTGCGTGTTATTGAGCTCTGGAGAGTTATTCCACCGAGTCCAAGTTGTGGCTAGTATTTTCAAAGGTTTGCAGGTATAACTGATCAAGCGAGGTAGAGAATACATTAAAGAACCATGGTTGCAAAGAGGAAGACCAACAAAGGTGGCCACTGTCTTAGATATGAGCCATCAGATATGAACCTGATAAATGCAGACCCAACAACTATAGAAGTTTTCAGAAGAACAATATGTTTACAGTTTTGTGAAAGATTACAAGGATGCCATGTACAGGTTTCTAAAGAATTTTCCCTAAACTTCAATGGAACAACTACACAAGTGGGAATGCTGAATCTCACTATAACACCAGAGATCATTGCAACAGCAACAGGGATTCCAAGAGGACAAGAAAAATGGTTCAAAGAGATGAAATTCAACATGGACGAATGTAAAGAGTTTATCAAGCTAGAAAATAGTGAAGTTGACCTTACAAATGCCATTCCAAGGAGCTGCATGAAGGCTAATCTATCAAAGCTAATGCTTATCATCCAGAAATATTTCACTTGTGAAGGGAGATATCATAAATTCTATTCTTACCACTTCAAGCTTCTCCTACACTTTTTTGGTAATATATCTCTTGATCTATGTTTCTATTTACACAAAAGCTTAGAAAATATGGCAGATAAAGTTCAATTAAATCAACAAAGAAGTTAGAGTTTGAAGGTGAGGATGCAGGTTTTATGTTTTAGGCTAGGAAGCCCATGACAAGACATGCTAGAATTTTTTTGGAAATTAGTAAAGATGTTCATCTAGCCACTAACATTGTCCAGCCACCACAAAGAATTATTGACCTTTCATCTCATGCAGAAGAAGATCCAGTCAGCAAGAAAAAATAAAGGAAAGGAGAAAGTGATTGAAAAAAAGAGCTGGAAGTCCTTGAGGAACAATTGAGGTTAGCTAATCATGAAATAGTAGTCATGAAGAAGGAGGCAAGGAAACATAATGTTCAGAAGATTCAGTTTTAAAAGATGAATGAGGTTTGGGAAGAGCAGGTTGATAGTGTATCAAAGACCCTAGATAACACACAACAATTAATCAAATGGACTATGCCATTGAGGAAAGAGATGAAACATGTAAGAAGAATGAACCTGCACTTGAAATATACCAATAGAAAGCTGAAGGATCAAGTTAAAGACCTCCAAGAAAAGCTATAATTGATCCATGAGGAGATGGAGAAGAAAGGTCTAAAAATGACGGTAGTTGAGGAGCCTATAGCTCAACTCATCATCAATGAAGAAGAAACACCTCAAGCCTCTTATTTTGAGTTGATTTATATTTTGAAAGGTGAATGGCATGTTAAAAACCAAATTTATACAGCTGGAAGGTACATTTTTGAAACTAAGAAAAAATCTAGAATTTACACAGTTTTCCACAGTTTTGTATCGTTTCCTAGGCTTGAAGCTAGGAAAATGCTACAAAACCACCTGTAGCTGTCTTTTTTATTATAAGACCACTTTTGGTAGCTTCCAAGGATAGGAAATTATAAGGAAGATGTGTCAGATCATGATGAACACAATGCAAGAACAAAGAATCAGAAATTTTGATTGCAAAGGTCATTTTTTGTACGCTACGAAAGTACACTACGAAACTGCCATACTTTCGTAGCGAGCTGTTTTGAAGGTTTCTGAGCAAGTTTATGAGCAGTTTTGGACAGGTGGAAACTTTCAAAAGGTCAAGGGACTTTGCTAGAAATTATTCATGACTTGAAGACCATGAAATGAAGACAACTCATCAGCTAAATCATTCGTTGAAGATAGACCTCTATTTTCCTAAAAAATAGGGTTTGTTTCAAGATTTTGAGGAGGGTAATTAAGATGTCAAGTAGTGATGATTTCTATAATATCTCATTCAAACAGGTGAATCATTAGCTGTCAGATGTGTAACTGTTTTAAGAGATAAGGTAGTTGATGTAATAATTAGCAGTTTGAGTCCTATTAGGAAAATGAATGTTTTATAGTGTAACTGTCATTTTCTCATTAAAGCACATGTTTTACTGTTATGCAAGGTGTCATTAGGAAAAATTTGATGAATCTAGTCAAGAGGCAGATCATCTTTGATGCAGCAAAGTCTATTAAAGGGCAAATATTCGAAATTGTAAAGGGTTGGATATTTTTTGGCAATACTGTTGCTTTATGTAATTTGACTGATATCAGTAATACAGAGGACTTTTTCTTGAACAACCTGAGATTATCATGGAGTTTTTAGTGCTTTTATGATCTATATTTTTATGTGTACCATTTTCCGTGAATTTCATCTTTAATACTCAGAATTCATAGGTGTATGCTCTGACTTCCTTGATTGATGAAATGGCTGTGTTATTCCATGTTCCATGTGTGATTTACCTTTGCTAAAAAATATTACCTACCTCAGCTTCCATGTCAAGAGACCTTACTACTGAAATACTGATTTGTTGACTCCATAAGCCCAATGGTTGCAGAATTGTACTCTTTTCAACCTACACACATCACAATCAAGTTATTTTCCAAGTAGAGTTAGCCATCTAGTTTCATCATCATCAAATATCATTAACCCCTTTAGGAGAGCCCTCTCAGACTGAAGAGGCTAAGCTTCAGTTACAATTTGGTTTGAAACAATTACATGAAGTTGTATGATTAGCAGCCAATCAAGTGAAATTTTGTGATAACACCATGATTCTCCTTCAAATTTCGTGCACAGTTGGAGTATTATAACCAGCATTGACTTTTGGTTTTACCAAATTAGATCTCTCAAACTGGGTGAGTTGACAGATCAATGTGATAGGTATATGTCCATATGTTGAATATTTTCCAAATACCTATATCTTTTATTCCTCCTCAAGTGCACTAGAACCTTTCTAACAATGGATCTAGTTGCAGAATCTTTGGTTAACTATAGAATGAGTGCAATTTGGTAGCTATAGGAATGATTTGATTAAATTTTATAAATAAACAATATATTATAAACCATGAATGAATGATACCTTTTATGATGTTTTAGTATATTTGAGGTAACCTTTCAACTTGAAAATGTATCAAAACTATTAAGAAAAGGATGGAAAGGAAAGTAAAAGGGTTATAAAAAAGAAATCAATTCAGGACTTCAACACTCCCCCACACCGAGGATTTTGCATGTCATCATGCATAAAAAATGCAAAAATTTCCAAGAATTTTATTCACTTTACTATATCTAAAGCTTGGATTAGGACATCCAAACTAGTGTGTCCTTTTTTATTCTTAACACTTAATGCTAATCTTTGTTTCTTCATTAGAATATTACTTTGCAACCCTATGACTTTGTTTCTAAGGAACATGTTATTGGCCTTGAGTTTCATGTTTTACTTATATTAGTGGCACAAATGAAAAATTATATTATCATTTTGATTCGTCAATATTTCATTCTGTACTTTTGTTGCCTCATGTTCTTGTCTTATATGTTTTTTCAATATCTCTAACTCATATATATTCTGTTTTAAAGCATCTTCAATCTTGTATTCTTTTTTAGGAACTCCATCATTCAAAGGGACCTATTCATTAAAAATATTTTCATATTCACTTTGGAGAGGGGAATTTATCTTTTGCTGTGCTATATTCTCTAGTGATTCTCCATAATCATAGACCTGTTGTTGGACTGGATTGATTTCGGGTGTCTTCGTGGTTGTACTTGGAGTCTGATAGAATGGTGATGATATGGATTATTCTTTCATGTTATGATCTCCCTCCTAAAGGTCAACTATATCAGGCGATTGTATGTTTAAACACTTAGAAATATGTTGACTCCTTCTCATATTCAATTATGGTTCCTATGTATTTTGAATGCCTTTTCTCTTGCTCATTTTTCTCTGTTTCTTGTCCACTTATTCTGTTTCTTTTTTTTCTTCAAATTTCTTGATACTTGTGCTGTATTTGTTTCTTCTAACATGTTTTTTTTAATTTATTTGTTTAAGTTTTTCAAAGAACTGATAAAGAGGGGTTTCATCTTGGAAAATCTTATTTCCTAGTCTATAGAGCTATAAATATGTGGGGGCAGTATATGCCCACCATAGGATTAAAGCAAGTACACCATCCAGTGGTGGGCATATACTTCCCCTGCATATTTATGGCTCTATAGCCTTGGAAATAATATTTTAATTTCATCTTTAGGTTCCTCTAGTAAAGCTTCCATTTTATTCGCTTCGTTGATAGTCAAACATTCTCCTTCATTAACGAGCTTAGGTTTAGGGTTTGAAATTATTCTGTGCTAGCTTCTCTTTGTTTTTGTATCCATTTCTTCCTCTAGATATTCTAAAAAATAATTGTAGACCAAAAATATTTGTCAATTATCTCCCTTGGCCTTCAAATGTGCTTCAATGAAAATTTTAATTAACCCATGGTGATACAAGTCACTATCATTGTACATTGGAATCCATTTTCTTGTTACTACAAAGTAGGAAGTATGGTAAATTCAACTCATTTACATCAATGAAGTGCATTAAGAGATGGACATGGTAGAAAAACATGGTGCCATATCTTCCGTCACAAGTTAAGAATTTTTGAATGAATAACAATAAATTTCTCCACTTAGTTTTTAATGCAATAATTGGTATACCATTTTTGAAAATAGAAGTATCCATACTTAGGTCTTGGAGGAATATTGTCCATTATTTTTCTTTGATTTTCCTATTTTTGAACCATCTCTTTCCATTGCTGGGTAAGTATGTTTCTTCTATCAATATGGACTATGTAAAAATGAGTTTAATGTCGCCAATATCTGCATCTAATCCATTAAGCTCTTGTGCAAATGATTTTGTAACCTTTGTCTCGTGCCCATCAAATTTCTCAAATAAATTGATACAACCCACCTGCTACAACCAATCCTTGACTTGTCGATATGGTTGAAGGAATTTTATTCCGTTGGGTTCTGATCTGACAATGAAACCCATGGTGAGGGAGGAGTTTAGATCTTGAATTTTTTCTCTTGACAAGGGTGGAAAAGGTGATGAAAGGATGGTCGATAAGGCTGGATGGTTTGATGGTGTCAAGCGAAGGTTAAATAATTCACTTATGGAGGTGTTCAATTCATAGTTGAATTTATCCTTTTATGTCAATGATTTCCATGATCCTTAGATCCATTTTTAAAGGATCGTTAGAATTTAGGAAAGTTTGGAGATATTTTGATGTGACAACTCAAGATATGATGACAACGTAAGGTTACAAAGGATACAATTGTAGAGATATAATGGTAGGGGGTGTTACACAGTCTAGTATTTTCCCAATTTTTATAGTATATGTATCATGATCATTCGATGAGTTTAAAATAATATAATGCTCTTAAACAAAAGATAATCTAACAATTGTTCTCTTTGAAAATTTTTTTTTGTTGATGGAGTGGGATTTTATTGTTGTTGCTTCCTAATGAAACTTTGAAGAAAACTAGGAATCAATCATGATGCTTTAGACATTTAAATTGATTATAAAAAAAGATGGGTAACAAGAAAGTGGGAAAAAGACAAGGAATGTGAAAATCTAAACTGCCAAGAATTCTAAGTTTTCAGTTAATATGTTTTGTATAGACATGCCAAAAATGTTGATCTTCATGCCTATACTTATTATTATTATATATTTTTCTCCCCCCTTGTTTTTTTTTTTAACTTGAGAAAATAAAATTGAATTGGGTTTGAGGATGAGGAGAAAGATCTTCTTTCTCAACCAACTTGAAATTAGAGTTATCTCGCAAATATTTGACAAACTCTTCTTTTGTTAATGGTTTATGATATAACCTTAATATATGACCATTAACAAGGAAGGTAACTTTGTATTCATCAATAATTTTTATTCTAATTTCTCCATTATAAAAAATATATCTACCTCATAAGGACTAAACTAGCGAGTCTGAAATTTCCCTTGAAAATATTTGAATTTAGAGTAAAAAAAGAGAGCCTAGCCACCTGTTTTGAATTTCTTAGATTTGATGAATTTTTCATTCCATCTTGATCTTTACTGTTGGAAATGCTGGTTCTTTGGATATCATCTTGCCGAATTTCATCCAACTCATTCAATTGTGCTAACCTTTGTTTTTGAGCTTAAAATAGATCAAGGCCCAATTTGTTGTTGTTTTGAAAGTCTCCACTTAGAACTCAATTGGAAGCAAAACTTTCTACCCATAGAGAAGATCATAGGGAGTATGTCCAATTACATTTCTCCATGTGGTACGGTATGCCCAAAGTGCCTCTGGAAGCCTTTCTTCCCAATCCCTTCTATGCAAGTGTACAATCTTGGTCATGATTGCTTCAAGTACCTTATTATTAGATTTCACTTTCCCATTGGATTGTGGATGACATGGAGTATATTTTCGATGTTTCATTTTGTATTGATCCATTATTTTATGCACCAACTTGGATGTGAATTGAGTATCTTGATCTGTCACAATTTCCCTTCAGACACTAAAATGATTAAAATAATCCTAAAAAAGAAATGTAACTACAACATTTTTAGTAGGAAAAGGAAGTGGTTTAACTTCTACCCATTTTGTAACATAATCTGTAAAAATAAGTATATAATTTTTCTATTTAGATGGAGTATTGATTGGACCAACAAAATCTAGAGCCCATTTTTCAAAAGGATCTACAAGTACCCGAGGTTGTAGAGGAATTTCGTCTAATGGGATGAGTTTTCCCATTCTTTGGCAACTATCACATCTCTTGACATATTCCTTGGCATATTTAAAAAGACAAGGCTAATAATATCCCAAAAGAAGGACTTTGTAAGAAGTTATTCTATAGTCAAAGTGTCCTCCACATGGTTCATCATGACAAGATTTCAATATTTATGGTACTTCATATTCTCGAAGACATATTTGGATGATTAAGTCAGGTCTAGTTCGATATATCTCTCCCTCTATCCAAGAGCAAGGTGCGCTGGATTTGATAAATTTATGTTTCTCTTTGGTTTATAACTGCGGGGGTAACTTTTGTCTAGCCAAATAGTTAGAAATATTTGCAAACCAAGGAGTTTTAGTAGATACTACAAAAGATACTCGTTAAAAAATTTATCTTTCATAAGAACATCATTATTATCATTCTGCATTCTAGAAAGGAAGTGTAATATTCCAAAAGTTTAGCCTTCATCTAAATGGAATATTATAGTTTGTTTTATCACTAGGTAGGTGAATAAGTGGGTGGCGAGACTCATAAAACCCCTTTAGAAGGAATAATAACACTCCTAATGTGAAAGGAGGAAGAATAATCAGTTGGATTAAGTACCTTTGGGTGTGAATAGGACTTGGATCATGTTTATTCAGTCAAATTTGACCAAATCAACAACGTTGTCAAAGAGGAGTGGCCTTTATGATGAGACAACGCAATTTTAGTGGAGGACAACTTGCATGAGCATGGTGGCAAGTATGGATGGGACCCAATGTGAGGAGGCTCTCATGCTATATATGGAGGGGATAGCAACCATTTTTATTCATGTTTTAGTTTATCATTTTGATATTGGTCTGCTTAGACTTGCTTCCTCTTGCTGTTTAGCAGGGTTGCTGTGCTGTTTAGCACAAGGGTGTTCCTGGTCCAAAATCCCTACCTCATCCTCAGGGAAGGAGAGGTTCTTTGAGCTGAATTTTCTCATTTTGGAATTTTTTCCAAGCTACCTCCTTTAGCTACAAGGTAGTTTCTTTTTAGAGTTGGGTTGTGTTGCAGGGTGCAGCAAAGGAGGATCACATAGAGCCAATTCTGGGCTTGTTTTTCAGTGGAGAGGTAGCCTATCCATTGGAGGATCAGCAAGGAGGGTTCCTAGGCATATTTATATAATTTTGGCATTAGGACAACCATATACCATCCCTCACAACATAGTTCCAATCCATGACTGTGTTATTTTAGTGAGTTGTTGCAGCGGGTAACCAAAAATGGCCGAAAATCCAAATTTAAGATCTGGCCAAACCATTTTTGGTATTCTTCTGGGTTTTTTGAGTAGAATCCATGGTTAAAATCCCAGATCATTCTAAGAATGATAACAACCTTCCGCACATGGTTCTTTGTCTCAGAATTAGTAGTTTCCAGTAGCAGCAGTACACATTTCTAGTGCTTGGTTCTTTGGTGTATTTCAGCCATCTGGTGGCTTGAGTGCATTCCTTTTGGAGCACTATATTTTCTTCTTTTCTAGGAATTTCTTTTGTTTCTATCAGCCATATTCCATTTATGTATGTTTATAGTAGCAACTACATTGATATAGACATCGTTGTCACTGCTCTTCGACATTCTATACAATTGTAGCAACTCATGTACTGATTGCTCTGATCATTGGAGGATTGTTATTATTGCTTGAGTGGCTTGTCCCTCAAGATATTTTTGTATATTGTTGCTGATATATTAATAAAATGATGGCTGCATATTGATACCTCTCATGTCATGATCAGTTTTGTTGTGTTTTACATTATTATGTCTTATATTGCTGCTATTTCCAATTTGGAATATTACAATGGTATCAGAGCATAATCTTGGCTCAGCCTGTGCATTCAAAAATTATGCCATTAGAAGGAGAAGCTTCTTCTCACAAAAAAGAGAAGTTGTACAAAAGAAACAAAGGCATGAATCCATTATTTTGAGAAATGAAGGAAGAGAGGATCTCCCAACTTCTTTTCCAAACTATGAAAATTATCAAAGAAGATCTCAAGGAGATGAAAGGGGAGAAGTGCAGAAAAATTCCAAGGGGGTTTGAAGGTGAAGAAAGCCCTAGATATTCACATGATGGGCGTGGAAATTCAACCACACATGCATATCCATAGTGCAGTTTATGTCCCACATTCAATGCAAGAAGAATGGAGGAAGAATATGCACCAAGGGAGGAGACCTTGAGTGACTATCTTCAGAAGTATGAGTCTCAATCATGGAAATTCAAAGGGAACTTGGAATTCCAAGGGTTTTTCCAACTCAAGGAAGAGAGAAGATCCAAAAACCATAATAGAAGCAAGAGAGGTAGAATATTTCTATCTAACTTTGATGGATCAGCAAAGTGCACAACCAAAGCTTGGGTGAAGGAGCTAGACCCCTATTTTCAGCTACACCGAGTTTCAGAAAAGGAGGCCATTAGAGTAGCAGCACTGCATCTCAAAGGTATGGCCCAATATTGGTGGTTTTATAGTTCTGCTTCATTTTATCATGCAAATGTAAACACTTATGTAGGGTTCACTAAGGAATTAGTGAGAATATTTGATGTCAAACATTGTAAAACATCTTTTGTTGAACCCAAAAAATCAAAACCTTTGCATGAGTTGGAGAGATCTATTTTTCCAACTCCACTCCATATTTCCGTTGAGGGGGATAAAAAAATGCATGATGCCTTGCCAAGGGAAATATCCCCACTTCTTGATGAGCCCTCTTCTATAGATGAAGACATGGAGGTTCCTCCTTCAAGGAAAGACCAAGATCAAGGGTCTCTCATTGATGATGAGGCATCCTCACATATTGATGAAGAGGATGAGCAGAGAAGAGCTAACAACGTTGTACCATTGGGAGAAGATGCATCACCACATGGAGGTGGAAAGGGATTCATTGCTTCCATTAGAGGAGCCCTTGTGTCTTTGCAAAGAGTCCCAAATGATTCAACATGTGGGAACCAAAACACAATTCAGGAGCAACATGCATCAATTTTTGTGGATTCTGAGATGGAAGGGGAAGGAAGGAAGGATCAACATCAAGGGATGATTCACCCTTATCTATTTCAGGAGGTTTCTACACAAAATAAGGAGACTGCATTGTGTAGTGAAGAGAGGGACAAATCAGTCCACTCATATATACAGTCCACTTCATATTTTGATGTCTCACTACATGGGGGCATTTCACCTGGGAGGCCACCAGATCTAGAGTTGATGGGAGAAATTTTTCCATTTGGTTCACCACTCTTAGATTCCAGAGGGATTAAGACCTTGGAGGAGTCTAGTACAGCGCAAAGAGTCTGGGGTAGACTCAAGGAGGAGGGAGACGTTCTCCCATTTTCAGCATCACCCACTCTCACTACATATTCTGCACTGACAGAAGTTGTTGCAGTGATGAAGGATGGCATCACCATGGTGGAAAGGAGTTGCTCCATGGATTTGGAGAAAAAGAGGGTATTTCCTTTAAGGAACGAATCCTTCATACATTGGAGTAGATGGAGGCCACTCATGCTTACATTGGCCAAGATCGGGAGGTTATTTTTGGATGGTAGCTTCTCCTGGGAGGCCAACTTCCAAAAGTCACCACTTCTATTTGAGCATTTGTAGTTGCATGATGGGCATGGCAGCACTTTGGAAGATGAATTTAGCATGGGGGATGTCAAAGGAGTGGACAGAAACATGTGGGGAGCCTCACATTTCAGATCATCAGCGTTGTCTCTTGGGAGGATTGATCCATATTGGAGGTCTCAACTTTTGGTAGAGTACTCCAAGGATCCTAGTGCCTGCATGATTCTTGATGACCCGGAGGGAGATGATAGATATATGGTGGATGATGTGGTCATATATTCTTATGGCAGAGTCTTTTTGACTAGAGCTTCTGAGCTCAAGGAGACGCTGCTTCATGCAGCACATGAGGACTTCCTTTCTATGCACTTTGATGCATATCATTCTTTGATGGAGGAGTTCACTTGGGAGGGCATCCAACAAGATATATATCAGCATATGGAGAGATGCATAGCCTATATGGTGATATAGAGGATGTCACAACCACTTCCCTACTCATTGGGAGTGAGGGAGAATTTCCAGTTGAGCCATTTCAACTCAAGGAACAAAGTACATGGTGAATAAGGTACAATTTTGCATTGTGATTTGTACTTCTTTACTTTATATGGGAAGCATGTTGTACCAAGGAGGATTGTCCCTTCTTGCATATTATATTATGATGTACTTGAGGCCAATTGCAGCATTGAGATTGGCTATTCTTTTGGTGGTTTGTGGGGGAAGCCACATGATTCTTGGTGTGCACTATTAACACCACATTGTACCTTCATGATTCCATCTTATGTGATGATTGTGGAAGAAAACAAGTGGCTGGAAGGGCACTTGTTATTCTTTATTTTGAGGCAGGAAAGAGATGCACTACGCTGGTTCCATATGTGGAACTATGATCCACCTCCCGGTTGTCATATGGCAACTTGTTTTCATTGGTTTTTGCTTCCATATGTTGGAGATGTTCTTATGTTCATGGGAAGCTATGTTGGGAGAGTGGCACATGAGTTGAGGGTGCCCATTGGGAGTATGATTATCCATACTATACATGTTGCATGTTTAAGGAGAAATAATGGGCAAACCATGATTTCCATGCTACATCTCTTTTCTTCATGTGGGAGGAGCCATTTGGAGAACTTGAGTTTTTGGAGGAGGCACTTCATGGATGATTTGTTTGGTGGGGTAACTTGGGCCATTCTTGGAGGCCAAGTCATTTCAGGCCAAGATCAGCAACAAACCCATACTTACCATAAATGGAGAGAGAAACAACTTGGGTGGAAAAATATAATCTCTCCATGCAACCCCAATACATTGCATACACCGGGGGTTGATGATCTCTTTGATGAGATACCTAGAATGGCTCACTTCATTTGGATGATAGCATGGGTAGGGGAGACTCTCATTGGAGATGAGATTCCCTATGTTTATCATCACTCCTACCTTGAGAAGGCCATGGGACAGCAAGAGGGTTTCCACTTACACCTTCCACTTTTTCATGATGTAAACCATTTTGGTTTTCATACTTGGGAGGAACCATTGGAGGGAATATTTATTTCAGATTATGTTGAGTTGTGGTGGAAGCTATTGATGAGGAGGCCACAAGAAGAGGAAGGGAGGAATTTTTCTCCACCTTTACGGTTTCTTGAGGACAAGTAACATTTTGGAGGGGAGGGTTGTAATATTCCAAATATTTAGCCTTCATCTAAATGGAATATTATAGTTTGTTTTATCACTAGGTAGGTGAATAAGTGGGTGGGGAGACTCATAAAAACCCTTTAGAAGGAATAATAACACTCCTAATGTGAAAGAAGGAAGAATAAGAAGCTGGATTAAGCACCTTTGGGTGTGAACAAGACTTGGATCATGTTGATTCAGTCAACTTTGACAAAATCAACAACGTTGTCAAAGAGGAGTGGCCTTTATGATGAGACAACACAGTTATAGTGGAGGACAACTTGCATGAGCATGGTGGCAAGTATGGATGGGACCCAGTGTGAGGAGGCTCTCATGATATATATGGAGGGGATAGAAACCATTGTTATTCATGTTTTAGTTTATCATTTTGATATTGGTCTGCTTAGACTTTCTTCCTCTTGCTGTTTAGCAGGGTTGTTGTGCTGTTTAGCATAAGGGTGTTCCTGGTCGGGAATCCCTACCTCATCCTTAGGGAAGGAGAGGTTATTTGAGCTGCATTTCCTCATTTTGGAATTTTTTCCAAGCTACCTCCTTCAGCTACAACACAGTTTCTGTTTAGAGCTAGGTTGTGTTGCAGGGTGCAGTAGAGGAGGATCACATAGAGCCATTTCTGGGCTTGTTTTTCAGTGGAGAGGTAGCCTATCCATTGGAGGATCAGCAAGGAGGGCTCCTGGGCATATTTATATAATTTTGGCATCAATCCAACCATCTACCATCTCTCATAGCGCAGTTCCAGTCCATGACTGCGTTATTTTAGTGAGCTGTTGCAGTGGATAACCCAAAAATGGCCAAAAATCCAAAGTTAAAATCTAGCCAAACCATTTCTGGGTTCTTCTGGGTTTTTTGAGTAGAATTCGTGGTTAAAATCCTGGATCATTCTGAGCACACTAAAAGCCTTCTGCACATGGTTCTTTACCTCAGAAGTAGTAGTTTCCAATAGCAACAATAGTAGCAGTACACATTTCCAGTGCTTCGTTCTTTGGTGTATTTCAGCCATCTTGTGGCTTGAGTGCATTCCTTTTGGAGCACTATATTTTCTTCTTTTCTAGGCATTTCTTTTGTTTCTATCAGCCATATTCCATTTATGTGTGTTTATAGCAATAGCTACACTGATATACATTAGGGGAATTTTGAGGTCTAAAATGGGCCTCCTAAGGAAATAATAAAAGAATAGCTAAACCAATAAAATAATATTTATGATTTTTCAATTCACTTTTTGCACCACAATCCATGTAACCATAGTTAAATTCAATTCAAAAGTTGTACCAAAATAGAATTAATAAAAAAATTGTATTGATGTGACTATAAATGAGAATGAGATTTTCAAGAAAAATTCATTATCATTGAACAACTAATGCATTTGTCCTTTATATTTAAATAACTTAAAATAAAATATAAATATAAATTTATAAATTCTTAATTATATTACATGCTATTATTTAAAATTTATATTATTTAAATTGTATAATAACATGTAATTAATATACTATATAAATATAATATAATATAATAAATGTATAAGGATATGCACTGTTTCTTTCAAGAAATATGAAATGAAAATAATATTATTTTATTCAAAAAATGTGAAATGACATTTATTATCAGTACTTTACTTTATGACTTTAAAATTTCTGAAAGTACTACCATGTTTAACCATGGGATTTTATCCACCATTAAGAATCTGACAAGTTAGAACCTTTAACTCAAGCAATGCCACCTCAACCATTAGGGATGATGTCATCCCCTAAAATGTGATTGGTTCTCATAAAATGAATTTTGATTGTACATTTTCCTTAGGAGGCTCATTTTAGGCCTCAAAATTCCCCTAATGGATAGCTTTGTCACTGCTCTCCGGCATTCTATACAGTTGCAGCAACTCATGTGCTGATTGTTCTAATCATTGGAGGATTGTTATTATTGCTTGAGAGGCTTGTACCTCAAGATATTTCTGTATATTGTTGCTGATATATTAATAAAATGATGGCTGCATATTGATCCCTCTCATGTCATAATCAGGTTTGCTGTGTTTTACATTATTATGTCTTATATTGCTGCTATTTCCAATTTGGAATATTACAGGAAATCAACAACCATGTTTTCTTTTCATGGTCTGTCAAGAATAGTAATTATTGAATTCCTGTAACAATAACAACCATCTAGTAATCCTGCCATTAGTAATTGGTTAATTCATTAAATATCTAATAGCAGAATGATCTGTATGAATGAAATTTTCATAACTAGTGATATAATGTTGAAAATTATTATTGACATGCAAAACAATTAAAAAATCCTTTTGTGTTACAGTATAATTTAACTCAACATGAGTCAAAATTTACTTACATAATAAATAAAATAAGGAGTTAGAAATTTTTGTCCCATCACAACTCCTAAAGCTATATCTGAAGCATCAATTGAAATATGAAAATGAAGATATTAGTTAGGTCCTCTTAAAATTGGCGCTTTAGTAATTTTCTACTTCAACGTTTCAAATTCTTCATGGCAGCCATAATTTCAAAAAAAATCACAATATTTTGTTAGAAGTTTAAAAAGTGGAGAGGATATTTTTGTGAAGTTACCAATGAATCTTCTATAATATCCAGTGAAACCAAAAAAACTTCTAACATTTCTTTGACAAGTAGGAATTGAAATTTTAGAAACTACTTCTACCTTAGATGCATCCACTTTAATCCATCACTTGAAATATGGTGGCCTAAAACAATTCCCTCATTAAACATCATAAACCATTTCTCATGACTTCATGAAAGATTTTCTTGTTTCAACCTAATGAGAAATTTTTCTATTTTTTCAAGGGATTCTTCAAAAGTAATTCCATAGACAGTAAAATCATCCATGTAAAATTCCATGACAACGACGCCAAAATGTTGGGTAATTTAATTGATGGTTAAATTACTTCATTAATTGTCAACCAAGGTTCGTGCACTTGTGAAGTGCATGTGCACAATATATGTTAGGAGTTCTATTTTGTTATTTTGAAAGATGAAATTGAAATAAATGTAAATGGAAGTAGATTAACTCATATCATTCCTACACACATTTTCTTTCCATCGAAATTACTCTTTCAAAATCAAACTAAACTTTTAGGCAAAATCAATTGAAAATTCTAACTCTCAAACTGAATTAAAACTTAATCTACCGCAACAAGAATTAAAATTTACTCTTTTTTTCCAAAAGAAAAATCGAACTTTCCATTAGAATAATAAAAAGTTACATAGCATATGCATAACACATTTTGTAGTGGTGTAAAGTTTCCGTAAGATCAGAAATATGTCACGACATACAAGAAAGAGCAAAAGAACCACTCAAAATAGTACCATAGGGTCCAAGAAACATAATCCAAAATAAAACAGGGCCTCATCTTAAGGGGAAAACAACCCAAAAGAAAAAATTGTAGTATATGAGTAGTATCTCATGTTCTGTCATTTAAAAAAAATATACATAGGTAATAATAAAATAAGACCATCTCATAAAGTAACCACAAGTAATAAAAAAATGGTCCTTGTTCACAAGGTAAAATACTAGTAATCAAAAGGTAGTTGATTCGACACTCAGATCAATCTAGCAATCTGTTCCGTTATCCTCTAGGTGCCCAAAGTCTTCTTTATACCCTCCTTAGAAAGGAGGTTCATGACGTTGTTCCATTCCTTATATATATGGAAAACAATGTTATGATCAAAAGAAATTTTTAATTGCATAATTTATTCTAAAATTGGAATCAAAATATGGTTTTGACATCTCTGTAAAAAATTGAACCAGTTAACAACATTCATAGAGTCACCAAAGATTTGAACAGAACCCAAACCCATCTGTTTTAACCAACACAAAAGAAGCTTTAATGATATTAGCCCAGCAAAATTGTTGGAACATGTACCGAGGCCCACTGAAGCCTTATAAGATCTGTCCTTATCAATAAAAATTTCCAAACGTGCCCCACATCTATCACCATTATCAAAAGAATTGTCAAAGTAAGCCCATGGAGTTCTCGGTATGATCAGTTCTTCCTTCATAAGCCTTTGAAGATGTGATGGAGAAAGAGAAGGAATAAGAGCATAGATTGAAGCACATTCAACAAAAATCGGGGAAGGGGAGGTAGTATAGTCTTAGAAAATAACTGTGCTACGCGCCAACCAAATTCCCCAAGAGACAATAAGAGGAATCTTCCTAAAGTTTTCATTTGTGGCCGAGTTTCACCAACATTGCCAGGTTTCCTTGCAATTGTTACCTTACCACTTCAGGCTTATCCCAGGTAGGGAAAAAGTATTATCCTAGACCTTGGAGGAAAAGGGGCACTATAAGAACACATGGTTGACATATTCCTCATCATTTTGCATAGGAAATAGCAACCAAGACCCTGTTTTTTCCTTGTCTACAAATTGTCCCAAGTGGGAAATTTATTCATGAAGATGCACTGGTGGAAGAGTCGAGATTTTGCGAGACTTTTCAGTTTCCAATGAAGTTTTCACTACCACCCTTGACCTCCCTAAGATTTCATAGCCATTAAGTACGTATATCCAAACTTTGGAGAGTACCTTATAGATAGGGCATGAACCCATATAATGGAGTCTGAGCTATCTCTGAGCCTGACACTAGTGCGCCAGAGTTCACCAAAAAAATCTCTGCCAATGCCCATGCCAATCAGGGTCCAAAATTAAGTCCTCAGCCATTTTCCATCCTTGATGCCAAAATGCAGAAGAGGTTGCTTTCTATATATGATTTAGAAATGTGACCTCTGTCCATTGAGCCAAAGAAAAATCTCCCTCAGAATTGCAAAATCCTCATTACAACCCACCCAAGGGTTCAAACCTATGCAAATTTTTTCACCATTGCCAACATGCCAAGCTAAACCATCTTCCACCAAATTAAATATATCTACAGTAACCTTCCAAATCACTGATGAGTTCAATGTTCTCTTAATTTCCCTCCTTATCAAATCATCCAAAGGTTCCAGATCAATATAATTACTTATTACCACAACAATCCAAATATTATCCATAAACAACAATCACCATCCCTATTTTTCTGCCAGAGAAATAACAAAGGAACGGATCTCTTAATCCCCCATCCTCTCCAAGCTTTCGGTTGAGCTATTTTGTCCCACACCACCTAGGGGATGACCACATCCTCTTTAGCCCCTTCCCATAGGAACTGGTTGCAATTTTTTTTTATTTTGGATTGAATTCCCTTAGGCACCCATGTAAGTGCGATCTAATAAACTGGGATAACCATGAGCACTGACTTAATTAAAACCAAACAACCCTCTCTAGACAACCACTTGAAGCTCCAGGAATTAATCCGATTTTCAATTTTTTCAATCAACCAAAACCAATCACACTTCCTGTAAGTATCTGACTTAAGGTGGAACCCCATATATTTGAAGCTGCCTCCCATAGGTATAGCCTCAAAAGGAAAAAACAGATTGAACCGAGCAACTTCCATCTCTGAAAACCCCACATAGAAAAATTGAGTATTTTTGGTCATTTATACACATCCCGGTTGCATGAAGAAACAAATCAAGGGAGTAGTTCAGTTACTGAACAAAATAATATCATATAAAAAAAGTAGATGAGATATGAAAATGTTAGTTGCAATTTCAATGCCTTTCAAACTACCATTCCTTTTTACTGCCAACAACAATTGACTTAGACCTTGAGCTTCCAGAAGAAACAACAAGGGAGACAGAGGAAAATCTTCTCTAAGCCCTCATTCACAGTGGAAAAAAGGAGAGGCAACCCCATTTATAAGGACTGCAAAAGAGACATTTGTTATACAGCTCATGATCCAATTAATAAAACCAATATAAAACCCCATATGGGTTAATAGGAGCCTAAGGTATAACCAATTGATTCTATCGTATGCCTTTGATAAATAAATTTTAACAATAATTCCTTTCCTTCTATTTCTTTTTATGCTATGCATCATTTCTTGTGCCACCCCTATTGCTTCATGAATTTTCATGCCATCCAAGAAACCAAATTGTTCCTTAGAAATATTCCTGGACAAAATAGGCTTTAACTGTGTCATAATAACTTTCCCAATAATTTTATAAACACAGTCATAGAGAGAGATAGGCCTAAACTCATCAAAAGAAGAAGGAGCACTAGTTTTAGGGATAAGTGCAATGAAGGTAGTATTAAAAGGCTAGTGGATATGTCCCCTATTATGGGATTCTTCCACAAACCCAACCAGATCATCCCCTAACAGATCAAAAAAATGCTGAAAGAATTCCACCATCCAGCCATCCGGCCCTGGACTTTTATCTTTCTGCATCAATTTAAGGATACCTTTCACTTCCAATTTAGTCATTGGAGACATAAGATATTAATTTTCTTCTTCCTTTGCATACTTAGGGAAAAACTATGCTACTCTGATAGCCTCAGTAATTGAGACCAACTTCAGATCCTTAAAAATATTTTTGGAGTCCTTTCCCATGTTAGCCAGATCAGTAAATGATTTTTCTATACCACCATCATCCCGCTCCATTTACCAAATTGTATTAGTATTCTTCCTCCCCTTTGAATAGTTTTGGAAAAAAATAGAATTGTCATACCTCGTTGCGAGCCAAATGGCTCAGCTTTTGAGTCTCCATTGTTCCTCGCCATCACTTAATATAATTTTCCTTCTAGTCTTAAGGAGCTTGATCCTTTATCTCTTCGCATTAGTTTCATATCCATCCATCTTAGGGCTTTCCAAACTTTCCAATTATGAAGAAATAAGCCTAAAGTTATCCTCATCCTTCTTCTTCTTAGCTCTAGCCTAAACTATTGTTTCTTGTTTAAATATTTTAATATTATCCATGAAGGCCGAAGCCAAAGATATTTCCTGAGTGCTATCTGGATGTCTCCAAACATATTTAACCAAACGAGAAAAAAAGGCCTCTATTAACCAACCTGTGAGGAAATTGAATGGGGTTCCAGGCTTGCTACAAGACCCTTTCAACTCTAGAAGAATGGTAAAATGATATGAATCCACACCAGGCCCCACCCACTTCTCGAATGAAGGAATATATGATAACAGGTCCTCATTTAACAAGAAGCAATCCAATCTTTTGGCCGCTCGATCCATCCCGAATCAACGATTCCTCCATGTTGGGACCAATTTTATCAAGTTGAGATCAATAAGGTTACCATCCTATATATTTTCCAAGAAGAAATCTTCCAAAGGGTCTACATGAGCCTGGGGACCCCAAGTCTCAGGTAGGCCCAAGGAGAAATTGAGATCCCCCCACCACCATATTTGGAGCTTTCATAAAGGAATTAGCTAGAAGGATGTTCTAGAAATAATCTCTATACAAAACAAAGCTCAGAAGAGTATGCCTCCACCCCTAAAAAAAAATCCAAACTCCAAGAGTTTAACGACTTTAAATTACTTTCATTGATACCTAGGGATAAACCACTAGATCTACCTTTCGCATCAATAGAAACAAATGACCATCCTGGTATCATTTTACAAAGAGAGACACAAACAACATCCTCGATGCCCATAATTTCATGAAGCAATATTACATCAGGTTTATATGAAAGAAAAATAAACGTTAGGGATAGTTTTTTATGGTTTCTAGCAAAACCATGACAAAATGATAACGAGATAATTTGGAAACTATGATAGGGGACTCCACTGCTCTAAACACCCCTTCTAGTGATAATTGTTTCCCATATGCATGTCTAACTTTTCCTTAAGTTGTGCCTTTGAAATTTCAATCTTATGACATCTTGATTTGCATGGCCTTAGAAGATCCAAGGTCGATCCAAGACCGCCAAAGGCTTCAGGGGGAGGGGCTATTTTTTCTCGAGGGCGCATATTATATGGGGGAAAGTAAATGGGAAGGAAGGGAGTTGAGACATGATTATGCTCCACAATGTTAAGCTTGTTAAGAGACAAGGAAGGTATGGACATGATAATACTATCCATAGCCATAAACAAGCTACCATGATCTAAACACAGTTGATAAATGCCTGGAGGGACTAGATAGAGGCAAATCATTTAAAAAATATTTGAAAGAATCATGCAGATGAGAAAGAGAAAGAGAGAAAGTACCCTCTAAGGAGAGCGCCCAAACAAGAGGGTTCTCGGCCACCTGAACTTGCTGATCAAGATCATCTGCGGGAGGCACGTTGTTCGGGGGAAACTGTTGGTCAACCAGGGCCTCCACCACAACTTAAGCTCCTTCATCCAAAGGTGCATCGACCACCATATGTTTCACCAATAACTCTTCAACCAACCCCCTTGATTCCACCCCCAGATCTCTTCTCAACCCTCTTCAACGTCTAAACCCCATAGGGAAGTCGCGTGCAAGGTGACCATACTTGTGGGACAGATGGCAATGAAACGAAAGATGCTTGCAATCAATGATTTTGAAATAAGAGTAACCCTGTAAATTTAAATTTATTATTTCAGATAAATCCTCTCTCGGATCAAGTCAAACCAGAATTCATGCCATATTACATTTTTTTGTTTCTAAAAAAGACATATTAGCTTCCAGAAATGTCCCTAGTAAATTGTTAATGGGCCTGAAAATATCCTCCATCCAGAGATGTGGGGGAAGAGAGGGTAAGTGAACCCATACCAGTATCTACTCCACCTTTTCACACTGAGTATCGAACAAGGGCACCCATTTCTTGAAGAGGATTGGTGCCAAACCAAAGGACCAATTTATTTGTACTACCCACTCTAGAGACTCTCGCTATCTAAAGCGCACCATGAACCATCCACGAGTCAAAGTGAGGATCTCAACCTTGTTATCCAGATAATTCTTCCATGCACTATCAACCCATTCATAAATATATTGAGAAGAGAACGTTTTGCCACACTCTCTACCCACTAGTATGAGTTTGGAGGCCTCCAAAGCTTGGGCAATGTGAATATCTACCTTGAAAATCAAGTTAAGGTCCTCGGGTTTGTTTCTTACAACCTTTACCTTTTTCCTTTTTGAGCTAGTGTTCCCCCCTTGTACTGCCCCTCCCACAATGGACTGACTCACCCCGCCATGTGAGCCAATTTCCTCTGGAATCCTAATCCATTCATCTAACTGTTCCACCCTAATTTTAGACACCCTCGACTCACAAGGATGGTATTCCCAAACACCAGGGTTGTTTTCCGGAAACACCCTCAATGATTGAGAATCAAATCCCACAGAACCTTCAAACCAAACCCATGAAAACTATAAAGAGAAACCCTTGTTCACTCCTTGTCACTTGGAATAGCCTGCAGGTTTTCCAGAACCACCCCACAGTACTAGTCCCTCCTGACCGAAAGAATCCTCCGTTACTTCATCAATACTAGGGTTTTGAAAAATAGGAGGAGGAAAAGAAACCTTTAGGCCCTTCGTCCTCTCTCCTATTTGCACATTACTATAACCCTGCCCAACCCCCACAACACTCACATCCTAGGTTAAGAAGAGAAATGCCTTAAGCCCTTCATTGTGCCCAATCCCTCGATAATTTACTATCTCCTCCAGACCACTAGAGGGTAACCTAGAAATGGAGGGGGGTAAATAAAAGAATGAACTTACCCAACTGCATTCCTGCTTCCCAAACAATGAATTTTCTGTTGTCTCCCCTTCCATCGACGCAAACAGTGGTTTGAATGTAGTTTCCCCTTCATTTTAGGAGTAATTTTTTCCCACCACCAACTGAGATAGATTGTCATCCAACTTCTAGTTCAAGATCAAATCATTCCATTTTCCACTTGGAGACCGAGATGGCAGCACCAACTTCACCAAATTGTTCTTCATAGGCTCCAGACCCTATACCAAAAGTATATCCTCCAACATAGGCTCCAAGTATACACACTCGTCGTCTTTGACCATTCTAAACAACCCGAGTAAAAAACCCACCATGACCACCCCAATGCCCATGTAGATAGTGATAGAGACCCCAAGATGTAACTTGCAGACTGACACCCCGTCGAGAAAAATTAGAATAGAGTTGTTACAAAAAGTGGAAGGGAAAAAAAACAAAGGGTAGACCGTTGCGAGGGATCCCGTCCCCAAGCCTTCAGAAGTGCGCCAGGTAGGGTCCAGATGTCCCCCTGACCCTGCCTCATGGCACCAAATTCCTTTCAGCGAAGACTCCCTCTATGGTTAGCACAAAGATCAAACCCTAGTTAAAATCCCCTCCACCATTAAAAGAAACCAGAGACTTCTCGTGAGATAAACCAATTAAAATTTACTCTATTTGAAATGAATTGAAATATCTATTCTAATGGGAAGAATTGAAATTTAATTCTATTTGTAGAAAATTGAAATATTATTCTAAATGCTCTTAGAAATAAAAACCTCTTTTCTATTCAACGGAAGTGAAAGTATGAATCTAATTACTTTAGAAAAAATTACAACCCAAAGTATAACTATGAAGGATTATATCTATGCACAATTGTGATTAGAATCACTCTATCCATTACTCATGAAATCAAAACAAAAACAACTGAATGAAGCAAACTACAAAAGGGAAATATTTTTGCCTTTTATGAGCACTTGGGGTATTCAAACTACTGAATGTTAAACTAGATATCAATTAACAAAATACCAATAAAAAACATTAACTAATTGAAATGAGAAAGGGAATACTCATGAAATAAGTTGAAAACTAACATAACCAAATACTAAACTAACTTACAAATCTTCGGGGGGGGGGGGCCTCCTATTGGGCATAAGCATGCAATTAATTATCAAACTTTTCACCCATGCATTGATCACTAAAGGAAAAAATCAATAACTTGTATTAAATGTCAAAGTCTTCAATAACAAATGATTACAAAATTAAAAAGAGTAAAATTTTCTATTATTTCTTTCCTAGTATTTTTCTAATTATATCTTAAATAAAATTATTTAGAGTTATAAGTTGAGAAGAAAGTTTTCACTTGACAACTGAGAAATTAAATTGAATTATGATCCTTATTCTCATGATTTTCTACTAGAAGAGAAAATCATGAGAATATTTTGATTTGACATATCGTAACTTTGATTCCAAATTCTTCTCGTTCAATTCCATGCTCACTTGATGATGCCACAATCCTCCAAATTTTGCGCACGGTTGGAGTATTATAACTAGAGTTGACTTATGGTTTGACCTTTATATCTCTCAAACCGGGTGAGTTTCCAGATAATTGTGATAAGTGGATGTCCATATGTTGAAAATTTTCCATCTAACTATATATTTTTTTCCTCCTCAAGTCTATTGGAACTTGTGTAACCATGGATCGAGTTGCTGAATATTTGGTTCGCTACAGAATGAGTGCAATTCGATAACTATAGGATTGTTTTGATTAAATTTTATAAATAAACAATAGATTATAAACCATGAATGAATGATACATTTTATGATGTTTGAGTGTATCTAAGGTGACCTTTCAACTACAAAATGTAGAAAATATATCATGAAAAGAATGGAAAGGAAAGTAAAAGGGTTATAAAAAAAGAAGCCAATTCAAGACTTCAACAATCCCCTAGCCCTATTCAATATTTTGAGAGAAAATTTGCATCATTTCCAATTTTAGAGAGTAGAGTCATCATGAGGCATTGTCTCCCTTAGCTTATTGTGTGAAGCCATGACCTCCAAGATTTCCTTCTTTGAAGGAAACTCAATATCAAGGGATTCGTGTGAAAGTGATGGAGTGACAGGCAAGTGGAGTATCCTGATCATATTCCATATTAGGATGGAGTTTCTAACACATGTCATCAGGTGTTGGTGGTACCAATGAAGAGGTGAAAACTTCCATAAAATGTGGCATTGTTCCCCCATGAGATTTTTCTTTTGTACATATCACCTAAGGGTCAGGAGGTCCAAGGAATTCACTGGTGAGAAAATATATCATGTTTATGGTGCAAGAATATGGATGTGGGTCAAATGGAGTAAGGGGAAAGGTGCCTATTAACAAAGAGTCTTTGAAAATCCATGCTCTAACTCTTTCAGTAATAGAAGTGGAATTACCTACATAGAGAGCTGACTAACTATCATGGAAACATAAGTCAGGCTTGCAAAATATAAACTAGTCAAAAACGACTATCTCAACTTAACAAAGGAACACTATGACATGGAAGATTGAAGGCACGAAAGTAGTCATGGAATAAAACCAACTTTTCTTGAGTAGGAGGTTATAATATGGTGGTGCATTGATGACCTTGACCTCAATTGAGATTTGTTTTCCCTCTAGATTGATAGAAAAAGTGGAGAAAACCCCTTCAGGCTGCAAACTATGCCCATAAAAATCCTTTAATATTGATCTAGGTAGAGACAAAATTAGGGAATTGAGAGCTTTCCAACGCTTCGATGACATAATACATGTAGATTCCCCCTCATCCAAAATTTTCTAATGAACACATTGTCCAAAGATGTGGACCATTATCTGGAAGGCCAAATGATGTGGAAGACAGGGTTTCCATGAAGAGGGGTTGAAGGCCATGATATTTGAATATGAGGGATCCACTCCACCAATAGTAGATAAAAGTGCCTGAAAGTGCATCGGGAAACTTTGTAATACTTCAAGTGAAAATATAATAGTCAACGCTTGGGCCAAATCCTAAAAAATACTATAGTTGTGATAAGTTGTGTATTGGCGCTATGTGTAGTCTTCTGAAGTGTTCCTTTAGGAGGGTGTGGCACAATGTTCAATGATGTCTTATCAAAGTAAATAATACCATCAAGTGGAGGTGGACTCATAGGCTTTGAGGTAGAAGTACCACTCTCAATATTTTCATAATTGTGTGCTATAGTTGTGACATGAATAGTTTGTTCCATCATAAAGATATCTTACGTGGCTAATGATGAGGCATTGTTAGAATAATTTACCCCATTGATCCCTTGCTGAAGTGGTGGAGGGTTTGAAGCCATGTTTTTTTACTCGACTAAAAAGGGTCATCAAGATAATAAGTTGATGAGTAGCAAGTTTTTTCAAGTAGCGATGTATATAATCCATCTAGGGCACTCATGAGTGAGATGGTCATCCCCACAAATATTGCAACAAAAATCATTTTTCTTCTTATTTTGTTTTGTGCCACCCCTAGTGGTCTCTTGGGTTTGGTATGCACCTTGTTCATCCCTTGAAGTTTTGTTAGACTTGTTCTCTTTCTTATTTTATCCTAGTTGATAGGGGTTATTTTGTGCTATGGACTAAAAAAAGTTGACTTTATAGGTTGGAACAAGAGAATTAGGGTTTTGAGAGGAAGGCTTACTAGCCAAGGCATTAGAAGAGATATTCATTTGGCCCATATGTGAGGCTATTTGGCCTATGTTTCCTAAGGATATAGGCCCCACTACACCATCAACATGGGTTCCAATCTTGTGATTCATGCTATCCATTAATGATAAATGCACACTAGGAATGTTCTCATATAAGGTACCCACTTGAGAATAAATCAATTGATTTTGATGGGAACACATAATGGCTTGTTCGTCAGTTTTCGATCGTACCTTTTCCACATCTTCAATAATATCAATAAAGAGAGACTTGGTGAACCACTCATGTAACAACTAATTAGGGAAATTGGTTCTAAAGAGACTTCATTTTCTTCTCCACTCATGAATAGGATCAAAAATGTAGGTGAAGGTATCCTAACAAAAGTTAGTGAGAATTTTGGTTCTAGTCTGTGCTAAATACATGAAGGTAGCGACACTCTCTAAATCAATATACCACTTGGTGACACCATCAGTAGCAATATGTTGAAAATGACACAACTGAATGCTATCATCCATAATAGTTGGAAGAGGACATGGTAAGTGGTAATGTGGTCTTTAGGGTCTTCTCTAGGTTTACGATCATACTTAGGTATGTTTGCTAGAAATTTATGTGGTTCTGGTGGCCATGTAGGATTGTGATTTATGAGATTGTTCATCAACTTTGACAAATTAGGTAGTGCAAGGGTTTCCAAGAAGGGTGAGTTGAAGAATTCCTATGGGGGGTAGGTGCCCCATGTGACCCAGGTGGAGGAAGTGCTCCATCCCTAGCTTGCTTTCCAGTATAACTTTAACTTTAGGAGGTGTTTTGGATAGAGGTGTTAACTCCAACACCCATGTAAACACCACAATGGTTAATTCCCCCAAGGTTAATTTCCCTAGTGGAAAAAGGATTCCCAAAAGTTTGTTGACCTCTGGGGCCAAAGGGTGTTCAAAAAGGTGGACCAAAAGGATGAGTACGCCAAGGATTAAGCATGTTTTTTATGGAAAGTGTTCTCCAAATCTTGGAAATTCCATGGAAAAAGTATGGTTCCCTACAACGTAGATCCCCTTGATAACTAATTTCCACAAGGATTAGTGAAACTGCTAGAAATAAAAGTGCCCCCAGCTAAGCTAGAGAATGACATGGACTCGCAAAAAAATATTCCAAGCATAAGGAAAACTACCATTGGGTATGAATGTACTCCCTAATGATATACGAGCATCCATTGTGGGCCCTAAGGATCAAGATGTGAACATGGAGTTCAAGACTCAAACATGAGACATATGTATGCTACTTGTAGCTGAGTTGGAGCTGCTTCCAAATATGAACAGAGATGACATGGTTGGTGATGTGGAGGTGCTTATAGTGGATGTATTATATGGAGGGAAAAATGATCCTTAAATATTCTACCATAATGAAAAAGGGTTTTGTGTGGACATGGTGTGAATAGAACTTGTGGTCATAGAAGTAGGTTTGGAATTAGTCTTGGGAGGCCATAATCCATAATAGGTGTGAAAACACTAGGCTCTTCCATGGTAGCGATGTTATCCATAAAGAACTTAGGTAAAGGACTGTGTAAAGATCTAAAAGTATCTACACCCCTACCTAAATAGATGCGTGTCGAGGTATGGAGATGAGGTGGAATAATATGGTTAACCACTGGTGAACAAAAGGTTTGACCACTTAAGTAACACCCAAAGTGACCCTTATCATAGGTATTCTTATGGTAACAGCAGGGTTAAATATACATATATGCTTAAGTAAATCCTCCTCGTAGGGAGAGAGTTCTCAAGGAGACGAGAAAAATGAAAACTTAACTTTTCCACAGTGGCAAAAAATGATGTACGCAAGTGTGAAAAAACAATATGCTAAGGACACTAGGCATGGAAAAACAAAACATATATATAAAATATAAGGGAGAAAACAATCAAACCAAAGATCAAAGGGATCCTCTTGCAGCCAAATCCTAGTTAATCAATGCCTAGGTTGATGCAAGAGCATATCCTATTTTGTATTTATTTAATTTGGAGAATTTTAGAAAATTCTAGATTTTATGGAGACTCCTATAATTTTGCGGAGATTAAGTAGTTAGGATATTCCTAGAATTGAGAGGATTTCTCTCAAATTCCTCCAAATATCTATGAAGGAGTTCTCTCTTTGAGGAATTCGAGATTTTTCCTCCTCCAGAACAAATAATCATGTAATTCATTTGTAAAACCAAGTTTTGTAGATAAAATAATTTAATATATCATTTGTTTGTTAATTTATTCCTCTTGGCTCTGCATCACAAGTCATCTGTGAGAAAATGGTTGGGAAAATTAGCCTCTTTCTTAATGGCTCTTACACCAAATAAATTACTCTTATGAGTCGTGGAGCACCCCCCATGCGAACCAAGTGAGTTCTAACTAACATCTACCCTAGATACAACCAATATTTCCCCCTTGCCATCACCTATGTAAGGTATCTAAGGTAATGACCACCAAGGAACCATGTACAACATCATGACATGGGGAAATAACTGTCAATCCAATCTACACACAAGGGCATGGTACTAAGCCTGAAGCCTCCCTAGAGAGACACCCAAGTAATATGTGCAGAATGATGCCACCAAGAACAATGAAGCAAGGTAGATCAATCTCCTAGCCTCATTGTGGCCTGATGATTGACCCTTTTTTTATAAGGCCTTCCTAAGAAACATGCCACTGCAAATGGATTTTATCTCATTATCTCAAGATACTAAGTTTTTTTTCCTGGTCGTGGAGAGTTTACCTCACTCCCCTAATATAAGACCCTAGCTTGAGCGATTATGGGTTTTATACCATAGAAAGTACACAATATTGAATACATTTTAATTATTTCTTAATTTAATCAGTTGTTTATTATGTCAAGGGTGTATGGATGAAACATCTGTGGTGTTTTTAGATTTGCCTTTCAAAGAAAATGTAAATAAATGCTCATCGTGAAATTTTTTATCTTTTATAAAATCTAATTAGAGAAGGGTAGGATATGTTTCTTTTCAAATGCAATGATGAGTATAGTCCCCACACACTCTCATTAAGCTCTTATACACATAACACGATCAAAATCACAACTATAAACTAACAATAAAATAAATCAAATGAAAACATATAAAATACCTACTCAAATAAAAAACCATATCCTACAAGAAAGTATGCACTCATAAGAAAAATCCAAAATATCAAACACACTCACAAGCAAGAAAATATAAGAGGGATAATAGGACAATGATGACAAAGAGGAATTTGACCAACAATGTCTCTTCTAGGAATCAAACCTAAGAGAGCGTTCTAAACCCAAAAAACATAGAAACACATTCACTTTTTTGTAAGGAAATATGAGTATTTTACACATTAAAATTACAAAAAAATATGGATCTGAATTTAAATACCAACTAGGAAAAAACATGTACAAAAAAGCTAAAGAAATTCAGGGGTCCAAAACTATAAATTGAAGAGTTTAATGCTATGGTGCAAAGAAAACTGAGCAACAATAGCCTATCAACGCTTTGATGCAAAGTAAGTTGAGCAACAAAAGGTCCTTCAATGCTCTGGTACTAACTAGAGCAAGGAACTAATAGGGAAAAACCTAATTTTGATTATTGACACCAAGGTTTCAAGTCCAAAAATATTCTATGACTCATAATTACTATATAATGTTGAGGAAATTGATTTTTTTTTGGTAAAAATGCAGGAAAAGACTACAAAAGTGCACCCAATGGGGCATCCCCAATGGAGTCACCAATTATGTTTAAGGGCTAATTTCACTTGTAGTAACAAGCTACTTTGAGCCCAACAAGCCTTCCCAAGACCTGTCAATGGAGGGTGTTGCAGTCAAAACACATAAAAAATAAAATCCCAATACATGCATGTCTATACTAGAAATAATATAAAGAGTAAAGAATTCATACCTTTCTATTGTGAGAAATTTCTCTAGTTGATGCAACCAACTTGAGAGAAACCTACAAATATCTATGCTTCGGTCCCTACTATTGAATACTTGCACACAAAAAAAATTCACCAAACCCTATTCCTTGCAAGAACTGTTAGCATAATAGATCATCCACATTTATAATCAACATCTAAACACAATAGAATATCACGAGAAAATGAAATAGTAGGGGAATAGCTATTTGTTTTTGTATTATACCAAGAATAGTTTGTACATAGTCACACACTTCCAAGGTCCTTGTCTATAGTCCCATCCTCACTAATGCATTCTTATTTAGCCTATAATGATGGCTTATCACAAAGAGAACTATGATAGAACACTTTGGAAACACTTCGCCATATGTTGATTTTTCCTCCTTGTGATCTGTGGAGAGCTTGCTTTTACAAATTTTCTTTGGTAGTGATCACATTGAATCCATACATATTTTTTATGATGTTTGGTCCTTTCATCCTTATATTTGAGTGATCAATTTTTACCTAGTCTAACCTTATCCATGCAATTTATCACTTTTTTGCTCCATCACAATATAACTAAGGCATTGTAATCTCTTTGTTGCTTAAAACTAGTGGACACATAACATTATTTGGCATAGTGTTGCTTGGATATAACTATAAAGGATATTTGAAGGCACCAATTAAGGGTTTCTGGAGCTCTCCACAAACCAATTTTGGCTTCTTAACTTTGAAGATGATTTTCCCTTCTATTAGACCCAAGGGGATGGGTTTTTGAGCTATAAAAAGCACTAATTAGTCACAATAAATGACATGGAAGGTGAACTAGTAGGTGTCTTGGAAAATGACATAGAAATAGTGGGTCTTGTACCAATGTACCAGAGCACCAATGACTGAGTGGTACACACAAAAATAATGTTAGGCCAATATTTTTTATGATGTGGCATTCATATGACATGGTAGAGATTACGTGGAACCATATGGATGATAGGTAGTATATCCAATGACATAGTAGGAAGTGACATGTGGTAGATGAAATGGTCGTAGAAGCATGTAGGAAATAGTGTTTGGTCCACAATGGTTTGAAGTGGAAAACCAAGAGGTCTCAGAACTCACATCAGAACTATGTTTGGTAAGGTTTTACCATGAATTAAGTTTTGGCTAAAAAGTAAAAAATTATGGCTATGGACCAAAATAAAATTACCAAGGGGTCAACCCCTTTAGGCCCTAGACTGGGATATTGGGATGATCAACATGGTAGATCTCTCCAATATTCAATGTCCTAGTGTAATAGGGATTTTTTCATTAGTTGTATAAATTGTAGAAAGGTATGGTGGCCAACAGAAAGAGGAGTACCAAGCTACCGTAGTATTTGCGTACTGGGATGAAAAACAAGAATGAGCCTTTAGTATGAATAATTATAAGTATATAAGTGATAAGTCATGATTCCATTTTATGAGGTACCAAGGTTTAAAAGAAAAGGGCCATGTGCCTTCGACACAACTCTGGTATGGTGTATTATTAATATGTAAGCACTCAATGATAAGGTGTTAAGAGGTAGCATTTGAGGGCTAAGAACCCTCAAATTATCACCATATCGAGAGATGTAAAGGGTAGAAAGGTTTCCAATGTTCCATGGTCCTAGTATGAGAGAACTCGTGGTCATGAACATGGGAATATATGGCATATGTGAAGGGCATGAAAGCTATATGTTGGATAGTAGAGCTATTAAGTAAAAAGAAAATAATATTGGCACCATTATAAATATGAATTCTCTATTAAGTAAAAACAAGGAGAGAATAGAATAATAGAGTAGTTTTATGTGTGATAATATTGTGTAAATTTTGTGAACAAAGTGTTACATGATTAGTGATAAGGAGTAGTGTAATGCAATGGATTTATTATACCATGGTTCAATAACCATGGTAAAGGACGCCACAATATATATTGTATTATGAACAATGAAATTTGTTGATGATAAAAATTAGAGGTGTAGCTCTAAACAATTTATTTGTTTTCCTCGTTTGGGTTTCTAGGCTAAATATCTATGTAATATGTGATTTTTATTCTTTTAGTTGTGCGCATATTAACAATATGGATATGCATAAAATTACTGTATAAGATTTAAAACTTACATTTGGTATTAGATAAATCATTTGGGGGATGCTTTGTGGCTAAGAGTTTGGTTGTCGATGAGAAGCTCTGCTAGGGTTTACTTTCCCATAGGTCCGCAGAAACCCTAACGCCCTTGCAAACCTGTTCAACCCTGACAACGCAAATCTGAAACGCACACAGCGTCTGGTAACCAGCCATGGCAACAATTTGGGGGGGGGGGGGGGGGGGGGGCCGCCCAACCCCCCCTGCAAACAATGAAGAAGTCTGTGCTAATACTGACCAAGATGTTGAAGACACTGACAAAGAGTAGGGGACGACAACACCTCAGACACCGACCACGTAGCATCGGCAGGACGCGGCAGCTCCCACATCCTCTACATGCAAGCCTATCACTCTAGAAAGACCCAAGATCGACTTACCAAGCCATCGTATAAATGCTCGCATCCAATACATGAGGGATCATGCCCTCATAGGGAAATTTATTGGCTTCTGGCCAACTGAAAAAGCTCTACAAGGGTGGATCACCTCCAAATGGAAGCCCAAGGGACACATTACTCTCCAGCTTGGACCGAAGGGCTTCTTCACTGCCATATTCAACTGCATTGAGGACCGAAATAAGGTTATGGACGAAGGACCCTACTTCTTCAACTCAGCAGGGCTGTATCTCAGAAACTGGGTTGAAAGATTCAACCCAGACAAAGAAAATTTCAACTGGGCACCAGTATGGATACGCCTATACTTGCTGCCGCTTGAATACTGGGATGAAGACTCACTCCAAGAAATTGGCAGAGGATTAGGAGATTTTATCAAGATAGTAGAAGAGACAAAACTCCACAGATACACCTCCTATGCAAGAATCTGTGTCTACATGCATTTGGAAAAAGCCCTGCCAGATGCGGTAAGTTTATATCATGATGATTTTGAATGGATTCAACCTTTAGACTATGAACACGTTCCATTCAGATGCACAGGTGTCATGCTCATGGGAATTTGTTCAGAGATTTCCCTCTCAACTCTCAATCTCTGAATAAGGAAACCGAAGACAAATCGGACCCAGATGGCTTCACCAAGGTTCCCTCTCGCAGAAAGCATAGTAAGAAACCCTCAGCGGCTGGGAAGAAACCTAACCCCTCCTCCAATACTCCTTCCACCAATAATAGTTTTGCCGTTCTCTCCAACTTGGATCCATCTTCTGAGACTAACCATATCACCCCTGGTCCCTCCCTTAAACCCTTTGTTCCCTCAGGCAATCCCGATCAACCTAACCCCTTGTCGACTCAGAATGAGAAGCTTTTAAGTGAAACCTTAGAGCCCAAATCCTCCCCTGCAACCAAAATCCTGACCTGGAACCCCATCATCATGGACATTGATGATCCTAAAGCCAATCCTAAAACAACAAATGAGGAGAATCCTGGAAGCAGCCAACCGAGTCTCATGGAAGAGGACTCAGAAGGTATCGACTTTGGGGAGCTTGATATCCTAGGACTAGAAGATGCTTGCAGATGAAAGGATTTTGAAAAAATCAATCCATGTCAAATTGAAAAACTCGAAATGGTCTTAACCAAAGTCCAACAACAAAAGAAATTAGGCATTCAGCTGGGCAGCCATTGGGACAGCCTGAAAGTCATAAAAGAATCCAAGAAGAGACGACGAAAACCAGATTGGCAGTGCACCATCACTCTAGGGGAAATGTTGGTGGACTCAGGACGATACCCCAAGCTAACACGATTCTTTAAACCTCTTGCAAACAGTTCCCCATGAAGCTCATCTCATAGAATGTCAGAGGGCCCAATAGCTCTGGGAAATACAAGATGATCAAAAACATGATTAAGAAAGAAAGACCTAATATTCTCTTTCTTCA
Source organism: Pinus albicaulis (assembly GCA_034641835.2). Classification (NCBI taxonomy): domain Eukaryota; kingdom Viridiplantae; phylum Streptophyta; class Pinopsida; order Pinales; family Pinaceae; genus Pinus; species Pinus albicaulis. Next base: position 651,278,170 of record CM076579.1, read on the forward strand.
AGAAAAAAAATGTAACAGTGAAGCACTAGGCTCAATCTTATCCAAAGCATGGCCTAGCTGTAATTCAGTAGCAGTTGATGCCTCAAGTTCTTCAGGAGGACTTGCGATAGCTTGGGATACTCAGTCCATAATGCTTGCAAACTTTCATGCAGCGCATAATCTTATTCAGGCTACTTTTCATCCTATTGGAACAAATATACATGGGCACCTATCAAATGTATATTTTCCCCAGGACCAGGCTAGGAAAATAGCGCTTTTGAACACCATGGAAATCCTAAATTCCAATAGAACTTATCCTCTTTGGCTTGTGGGGGGGGGGGGGATTTCAACATGATTACCAAGCTGGAAGAAAATATTGGAGGATGACCAAGAATGGATCCAAAATGCACCCATTTCAAAGATTTTATAAACAATAGCTGGCTAATAGGCCTTCCTTTCTCAAATGGCTCCTTCACTTGGAACAACAGAAGGACAGGTAATCAACAGATTGCCTCAAAACTGGATCGCTTTCTCATTTCAGACAATGCCATCTATTTGGGGGGGGGGACCTTTCTGCTTCGATTCTTCCGTTGGCTGGTTCGTACCATTGGCCTATTTTGCTGCATTGGCAAAATATTGGCACCCAATTCAAAAGGCCTTTCAAATTTGAGGCCTTCTGGCTCTCTCATCCCTCTTTGAAATCCATGGTCAACGATGCTTGGAAAATTTTCACTCCACCAAAAGGGTCAAAAATGTTCCAGTTCCAGCAAAAGCTAAAACATCTCAAATTCCTCATCAAAAATTGGAACTCTTCAGTCTTTGGGAACATATTCTAGGAGATAAAAAATCTCGAGAACAAAATGGAAGAAATTCAACAAAAAATCATCCACGAAGGAAGAACATAATTCCTGGCTTCCGAAGAACAGGACCTACAGAAGCAGCTGGAGGAGAGGCACAAACAAGAGGAAATCCTTTGGAGACAAAAATCTAGAATACGCTAGCTAAAGGAAGGTGAAAGAAACACAAAATTCTTCCACAGATCCACAATTCAAAGAAGAATGAAAAATCACATCTCCCACATCACCAATCAGCAAGGAGAACAAGTGGATCAACATGAGGAGATTGAGCAAGTGCTTCTGGAACACTTTAAAAGCATACAACAAGAAGAGCTCACTATAGACAAGCAATCGACCATCGATAAAATAACACAGCTGATCCCCAATCTAGTCAATGCCGAGCACAATCAGATGTTACTGCGCCCAGTTTCCCTCCAGGAGGTTGAAACAGCAATGGCTCAATCTAAGGAAGGTAAGGCTCTAGGTCCCGATGGTTTCACCTCAAACTTTTTTCATCATTTCTGGGATCTCATCAAAATGGAAGTCTGGCAGCTAGTAGAGGAATCAAGAGCTTCACATTGGCTTCTCCCCTCTCTCAATGCAACTTTCATAGCACTGGTTCCAAAAGAAGAGCACCCAAGTACTCCAGAAAAATATAGACCCATTTCTCTCTGAAATTTTATCTACAAAGTCATATCCAAAGTCATAGCCAATCGAATCAAGCCTCTTCTCCCGCTTCTAATATCGCCTGAGAAATCTGGGTATGTGGAGGGACGTCAAATAATGGATGGCATCATTTTAACTCATGAAGTCATTCATTCCTTAAAGGGCGCCAAGAAGCCAGGTATGCTCCTTAAAATTGATCTTTCTAAGGCTTTAATAAATTATGTTGGCGTTACATTTATCACATCTTGAGCGCTTTTGGCTTTGATCAGATGTGGATAAGATGGATAATGAGCCTCATCTCAACCCCCTTGTATTCCATCCTCATCAATGGTATCCCCTCCACTCCTTTTTCCCCGTCCAGAGGCATTAGACAAGGGGATCCTCTATCCCCCTTTATTTTTTTTCTCATGGTTGAAGGCCTCAGCAGACTTATCCATCATGTTGTCCTTACCTGACAATTACGTGGCATCTCCCTTCATGGCTCGCCCTCTATGACCCACCAACAATTCATAGACGATAACATGCTCTTTGGATATCCCTCTACCCAAGAAGCTCGTTCCTTTAAAGCTATCTTGAACCTTTTTTCTGTAGCCTCTGGTATGTCCGTCAATGAATCCAAATCCCAACTCTTCTTCTTTAATAATCCCCCCCAAACCCAATCCAACATTGCCCGAATTCTTGGTTTCTCTATCAATTCCCTCCTTGCCAAGTACTTGGGCGCGCCTCTCATAGATTCGGCCATTAAACACTCTTCCTGGAACCTTCTCTTGGAAAAATTGGAAGCCTGACTCTCTTCTTGGACTTTCAGAGCTCTCAATCTGGCTAGCAGACTCATTCTCATCAAAGTTGTGCTGCAATCTATGCCCCTATACCTTTTCTCTGTTCTTGCAGCTCCGAAATGGGTTCTCAAACAGATCAAGATTTTGCAACGCAGATTCCTCTGGGGGTCTTCAGGCCAAAATAGGAAATGGGCCTTAGTCAACTGGAACACAGTTTGCACCCCAAAGCAAGCAAGAGGACTCGGGCTCAGAAATCCTCTTCACAGCAACAAATTCATGGGAGCTCGTATTTGGTAGAAATGGCTCTCAAATCCACACATGCCCTGGGCCAAAATTTGGATAGCCAAGTATGCCAATAATAGACCTCCTAAAGATTTGATTAGGCTCTCCCCAGAAAATGCTGGCTCCCTTATCTGGAATGCAGCCAAACAACACTTTTCTCTCATATAGCAACATAGCTTCTGGGAAATACGCAATGGGAACACAACCATATTCTGGGTAGACTCCTGGCAGCAAAACCCAAAGCTAATTGATACTCTCACCTTCACCAACGGTGGGAGAAACACTGGACTTGAGGAAGACAAAGTCAGTCATTTTTGGCTTCCCACAAGCTGCAATGAATTCAGACAATGGAAGCACCCGACTCATATCATTCCTCACGCTCAGGATGAAACATGGGAATCCCTCAATGAGGAACTACAATGCAGGAAAACTAGATGTTTAGAGGACCCATATATTCTATGATGGGGAAACTCGAATAGGGGCATGTTCTCTACAAAAGAGGCCTTCTCTCTCATGCATCCTGTACCTCTCCCCCGTGACCCGCTGTGGAAATTTGTTTGGGCTCCTGGTACTTGGCCAAAAGTCTCAACGTTTCTCTGGTTACTTAGCCACAAAAGAATCCTCACTTGGGACAACCTACTCAAAAGAGGATTCTTTGGTCCTTCACAATGTCCAAATTGCAAACAAAGTAACGAAACAATTCAATACCTCATGCTATCCTGTAAGCTAGCTAGCACTCTTTGGGAGAAAATCTGTTTCAGGTGTCAAAAAAGTAAGTTGAATGGGGACTTAACTAACATCATACGCAATTGGCCCAGGCATCCTTACAGCAACTCTCTTCTCAATACTCTTTGCCAAATCATTCCGGGTCTTCTCTTTTGGTCTCTTTGGAAAGAGATAAACAAGAGAATATTCAAAAATCAATCCACTCCTTTGGACACCATTTGGAACAATTTCACTAATAACCTCCAAGAGTCTCTTGCTCTCCACTCCTGGCAGGAAGAGGACCTTCCCAAACAGCCAAAGGAAATCTCCATATGGAAAAATTGGCAGCTCAAAATTTCAACCATCTCCATCTCCAACAGACGGAAGACTCCAGACTCCCCGCTACATTGGATTCCTCCTCCACCAGGAATCATCAAGATGAACTTTAATGGAGCCTCAAAAGGCAATCCAGGACAAGCAGGTTTTGGTGGCATCTTCAGAAATTCTAAAGGAGACGTCCTTGCTATCTACTTTGGCTCCATAGGATGGGACACCAACAACTCAGCATAACTGGAAGGGCTTTGGCAAGGGCTAAATTTAATTCATCTCCACAACTTCACCCCCATCATCATCGAAGGGGACTCCCAGATTATCATCAATATGGCCAACCAGCTGCTTCAGGACACCAGTTCAGCGAAAGAAGCCACAAGTTGGTGAATGGCTACCAGAATTGAAAGAATAAGCAACTGCTTGAAAAACAATCAGGCAATCTCCTTCACCCACACCAAAAGGGAAGGTAACAAAGTGGTAGATCTCCTAGCTAATCCAGGAGTCGATAGCATCAATACTCTCCATCATGGCCCCCTTCAAATCATCCATGACAAAGATCTTCTTCAGAATTGCATCAAGTTGGTGCACAACGATCGCCCAGTTCTGGATGCGGTTGATAGCGCGGTTTGATGGGACGTTAGTCCCTGGACACACCCCGAGGAGGCTCGCATGGGGTGGCCATATGGTCCCCTGCAGTTCCATTAACCACGCCATTAATCCGCCAGCACGCTCTGCATTTACTCTCCCTCACCGACGTATTCTTCTTCCCGTCCTGCTCAGTTGGTTTACAATGGATTTCATCTCAGACAGTCTCGATTGTTCTTGATCTGCTTGTCACTCTTTGCCTCCCCTGTGGAGTGCTTTCCCTGCTGCTTGTGTTGAGCCAAGTGCTTGCACACAGACAGGGTGACGCTGCACTCTTTTGAGTTTTTTGGAAACGACTCCTAGATATCATTTTTCCCAGAGCGTCTTCTGCTGCTCCAATTCCTGTCTGCAATCTCATTTTGTCAATCTCCGCGGGTTTCCTCTGCCTCCTTCCTGCTCTATTTGTCTTAGGCAGCCTCATACTTTTGCATTCGCCATGCCAAGGCTCCATCACTGAATGTGGTGTTGCCGTGGTGCAATTCAGGGAAGGTCTGCTTGCTCACGTCCCTCCACCAGTTTTGATGCAGAGACCTCCTTTGAGGACACTGAGTGGGGGTGTTATCCAGACACCCACAGCCACAGGAGTTGCGCTTGCCATCCTGGCAATGCCCGCGAAGCTCAGGCCTCCCCGCCTCCTTTTTCCGATCAACCTAGACCTGTCTCCCCTGCCTCTCGTGCTACTGACAGTCACGCTCTGCGTCAGACCTCTCAGAGGGTGGAATTCCGCTTTGATTGTTCCTTCAATCATCCCATTGTCACTACCTTTGTTACTATCACTATGAGAGAAGAAATGCCTCACTGTCTTCCTCCTATGCCCGGTCTAACTCCCCCTCCCCTTGGTCTTAATCCCGCCTTGGTTGCGAATTCTCCTGAGAGACCGGTCGCGCCCCCAGCTTCAACACCTTCCGACCTGGGTAAGAAACCCATGCAGGTGGACGAAGGCATCACAAGCAAGGATGGCGAACAGAAAGAAGATGTCAAATATCCAGAGGACGAGTACTAGTGCCGCATAGTGGAGGAGCCGCCTTCTCCAGCTCACGAGCAGTGATTCCTGCCCTTCCTGGTTCAGCATGGTACATTCGTTCTACTATTTTGGGAGATTCTCTGATTTTCTTTGGTTTTCTACAGCAGCAACAGCTGCATGCTACTCTAGTCTTTTTTGTTTTAATACGGTGTATGAAATGAACAATGAGCCGATTTCCCTCTCAAGGGCGGCGAAACTTCCTTTAAAAGAATTGGTTTCCCACTCAGGGCAGTTCTTTATTTTGTCAAAGCATGGACATCAAGCCCAGTATTCAGGCTCCCACAACTGAACTGAGGTAGTTTTGTAACAGTATGTTTTCATAAATATAATTAGTATAATTTAGAAAAAAAAAAAAGAGTTTGGTTGTCTCTGTTCTATGATAAACTTTGTTGCATTGGGAGATTTTCTTAATATCAACTGAGTCATAAAGTAGAAGATAATAGTCATTGATGGGTTTAGCAATGGTGTTTTTTTATCCCATGGTTGTGGTAAAACCTATGGTATTTTTCTATGTTGTTAGATATGATGAATATTATTGATATTCTCCATTTTTTGGCTTCGCTTGGTCATTTTAGACAAGCATAATATATATCTATTAGGTGTTTGTTTTCTTGGTTAAAAATTTCCCATACTCATGGTGTACTATGCATGAAATATTTATTTATTGTGTTATTTATCTCTTTGGTTGTTCTTTGTTTAAAAAATAAGTGTATCTAAACCTTGAAATTTACATATGTTTTCTACCTCATCTTTTGTTATGATTATTTCCTGATGAAACACATTTCTAATATGGTCATGTTTAGATAAAAATTAGTGGGGAAATCTCATCTAATTCTATAGAAAATCAATTCTACATACTTATGTTATATGTTATGAAGATAAACTTTGTTATTTTATCAATAGTTACATATTTCATATAAATACTTTTGGTTGCTCGACTAGGTCAACGATCTATTTTATAATCAACTTATAACATTTTAAATAATTTCTAGATATCTATGCATGTGCACTTGTGATAGAAAATTGGTTTGCTTTAAATAGAGCTATTATCAACTAAGAATGAACCTATCCAATAACAATCATCTTCCGATAATAGGGGCTTCTTCATGAAACAATCATCTCAAAAGGTGGCAACTATAATAATACAAAAAATGCTAGAATCAAAAGAAAGGTGGTGGCTAAAAATATGTGTTCATGAGAATATAAGGCCCAAATAATATGAAAATTAGTACTCGTCAAAATTTATCTTAAAAAATCCCATATGTTAAGGAATAGTTCCAAATTTGATGTAAATAAAGGAAGTATCATACGTTATTCTCTAATGGGGCATTAAAAGGAAACCCAAAGGAGGTAGGTGTGGGGGGTCAATTACACCATGGAGGAAATGAAGAAATAAAATTTGAATGGGTATTATGTGTTGTCATACACAATGAGGTTGAGGTAATATATTTGTATCAATGAATTTCTAGAGATAAACAAAACTAAGTATTTTAAGGTCACGATGTTTGGTGACTCAGTAATCATTATCCAAGCAATTTACAACAACATTAGTAGGTAGGACAATATATTAGGCACTTGATTCAAAGAGCAAGGGTAATGAAAATGAACTTTGAAATATATTTTTTTTCATGTCTTAAGAAATCATAATTCCACGTAGTTAACTCTTTGTAGGGGGTGTTGTAGTCTAACAGATAGTGCACATTGGTTACTAGTAGAAATGACAACAAGAACTCACATGAACATATGCAACATATGTATAGAATAAGAGACACAAAGTAGTAGAGAAAAAAAAATGTAGTACTTTATATTATATTCTCTTGATAATCCAATAAAAATCAGTACATTGATACCTTTATTGTCACATATATATTCATTCGAGACAATTATGGTAGTTCAACTGTCAAAACCAACTCAACCTTTCTAACATAGATGATCAACTTGAATAGAGAGTCAACCGACTTTACAATGTGGATTCTTGACTTGACTAGTCTAGTTGACTAAGTTGACTAGCTCCTCCAAAATCTACCCAATCCTTACATTTGGGTGGAAATTTTGACGACAGAATATGATGGACAAATCAAATCGGGAAAAAGTGTCAGAAGTTAAGTGTATTTTTTGTTTTTATTTTTTCTAAAATCCCGACGCCCGTCGAATATATGATGAGATTTATTTAACAGTTGAATATTCATTGGAATATATTTTCCCATTGATTATCTGACATTTTTCCTATAATACGTCTTGTCATCGAGTATCTGACGAGAGTTATTTTACCATAAAGTATCCGATGCTTTATCAAATATGAAAATGTGTTGTCCAATATTCGACAAATGGTAATTAATCGCTGCATAACATTCAATTCCACCATTAATGGATTTTTCTGCTAACAACGTCTAATGTGGGACCACTTTACATTGAGTTTAACTAATTAAAATAAATATAAAATTAATATTAATATCAATAATATATATATGGGGTCTTGGATAGATGGTAATTAGGTGCTTTGTTAAGGCACTCCCTGGTGTGAAGTCACTGGTTCAATTCCTCGCCCCTATTAGAGTGATATATTGGACATGATGAAGATGTAGTGGGCCCACCAAGCTATATATATAGTCCCGAACATCATGTAACTGTGATATAGTTGCTATATATATTAGTTGCGATTGTTTTGAAAGGTTGTAGGCTTATTTTGAGGTTAATTTTTGAACAAAATCATCAATAAAATTTTGGTGATAAAAAATGTCACATAACATTCCTCAAGGAGACAAGGGATGTGTGGGATCGACATCGAGGGCTTCTGAGGATGGAAGATTTTATTTCCCTTGTAGAAATTGCAAGGAATTAAGGCGAAGGAGAATTCTAATAAAATCAACTAAAAAGCATTGTAGAGACTATGGACACGCTGAAGGCAGACATAAATATCATCCATTTGTAAGTTATTCATTATATGTCTTTGTATTGTAGATTGTTTTTGCAAATGTTTATATGTATATTGTATTTTAGATTGTATGTATTTGTATTGTATTTCTATTGTAAATGTATTTTATAATATTATTTTCGGAGGTGTTTGAGCTTATCATCTTTATATGGACTAGAAATATTATTAGATTATCTATTTTAGGGTCGATTAAGGGGTTAGGTCGAGTTAGGGGTTAATTACTCTATGGGGTTAGGGCTAAGGGGTTATTGTTTAAGGGTTTAGGGGTTAGGGGTTAAGCGCTTAGGGTTTAGGGGTTTAAGGACTTAGGGGAATGGGTTTAAGGTGTTAATTTATGTTTGGGGGGTTAATTAGGACCCATAGGATTAAGAGGTTAATCATCCATTTTTATGGAACATTATTAATACGTTTTTGAGATGCAACGCTCGAAATATCCACAGTCTTCATTTTTAGACAACGTTTTGAGTCTAAATCAAGGCTCATCATCAAGACAAACCTACTAAGAAAAGAAGAGATTAGGGAAATAAATAGAGGAAAGGAAGAGATGAGAGAGCCGACCAGTTCTTAAATTTTTAATTTTTATTAGTTTATTATTTATTTTAGTTTATTAATAAGTTTTTAAAGTATATTATACACATAATTTAAAAGATGGAAATAGTGAATGCATTTTTATAGGAAAGAAAAAAATATTTATATAATATATTTGTAATAAAATTTTATAAGAAAAAATAATAAAACATAAATATCATTAAAAAAATAATTAAATAAAAATTTGATTAAAATTAAAATTATTATAGAGAAAGATGATTCAATAAAGATAAAATGAGTCATTTTATTAATTTAGGTAAGATGATAATTAATAAAAAAACATTTTTTACGAAAAATATTATATTAAAAAAAGAAATTACTTTATTTATTAAAAGGTTTAAATTTATAAACCCCAATTTATTAAAATGTTATGTTCCTAACCACATCTATTTCACTCATAGAATATATTCTTTCTCATTTTTTAAGGAAAAATGTATGGGGCATAAGCCTTGCACTTGATGTTTCAAAATGTTTTAGGTGACAATGAAATTTTTAAGCTCAAGTGATATAGAGTGAATAATTATCTACAGAAAGTCTCTTTTTTTGATAAGTAAAGGGCCTCATTTGTTGTAAATGGTGAGAAAACTAATTGAAGTAATATCAAAGCTATAATATTTTTAGCAAAAGTGAATATTAATGAAATGTTTGATAAATCATCAATGGTTATTTTTTTCCAAAATTTTCTTACTTATTATCACTCATGCAAGGTAGAAAATTTCATTTTGAATGTCCTTTGAAGTAGGCACAATGGTTTATTCTATAACATTCACTTGCCACTAAGTACAAAGGAGTGAGTTTTTGATATTTTGTCAGATCAAATAAGTAATCAAAAATAAAGAATACAAAATTTTGTGTAGAAGGAGAGATATTTGATGTCCTACCTTGATAAAAAATGGTTTCCTATAAAAAAGGTCTTTAGTGGGTTCCCTAACACCTACCTAAAGAAAAGTGTGGACTTCCTTTATGGAATCTTAAATAAGCATAGCGTCGTACATCAAGACATTGCATGTGTGATGTTAAACTCATGTCGACAATGAGTGCACATTTTTGTTGAAAACCTCCCTCACTTTGGTTGTGTTTGTACTTGTTGATCAGCGGTTGTCATTGATGTCAACCCAAGCAGCACCGGAGGCTAACCCAATATTGCATGGGAATTTTGACCTATCAAATTAATATATTCTGGGTCAATAATTCTTTTGATGGTTTATACTTGTCGAGATGTTTCCGTTGATATATGGCACGCCATGTAATTCTTCACGATTTGAGAGGTATTCATGTTTGAAGTTTGTACCCCCAGTTAGTGGGCTAAAACCCCATGGGGTTGGGGCATGGGTCATTGAAAAGTCATAATTAATATTTTTTTAAGCTCCTAAAATCCCTCCCACATTCACTTTTTGAAGCCCCTCTCAACTTAAGCACTTATATAAATTGTGATCCTCATTTCCTCCTTATGCAATGGGATTCGGCCATCTGAAACAGGTCATCGTGGAATTTTCGCTCTAAATTTTTTCTACGAAGGCTCAGAAGCTGAAATTTTTATGAGGCAAAGATGAAATCCTGAGGAAGTTGTAGTAAATATTTAAGATCAAGTTGCACAATATTTTCGGGGATATGATTTGTGGAAGTAAGGGTTTTTGCAGGCTCCTGAAATTCATCTCAAAGAAGTGACCTTGGTAAAATCGTCATAACTCTTTCTCTGAGTATCGGATTGGAATTACATAAAAAGTGGCAGACAGTGCACTGTATATAGTTTTCGCTCTATAAATTTCATAGCCAAATGAAGAAACAGTGACACGTGGCACGCCGTACAAGTGCACTCTACTGAAACAGTCCATAATTAGAGAATTGTGAGAAATTGGGTATAAATCTCTCTTGAAGAATCCAAATTGGGTCAGACCTATGGCATTGGAAAGACGACTCAGAGGACTACTACAAGACTGAAAATCAGATATTGAGGATCTAAAATAACAGAGATACACCACATTCAATATCGAGCTCCTAGAAGGCAAGAAAAAGCTAGATCATGTGTTGTCAAGGATTGAAAAGAACCAGAATTTCTACGGCAGAAAAGAAAAGCAAGGTGCAACAGAGGGTAGCATGACAAGAGAAGAAACCAAGGTGAATAATAGCATAAATAATTTCATCATATGAAGTCTTCAAGTGGACAACACTGCATACAATCATTGTAAAGGTATCATTGTACTTAGTCATTGTAAATACATTATTGTACAAATTTTACTAGTGTCTATCTGCCAAGGGTTGAAGAGGTAGTGTTGGGAGGTCTAGGATCATCATTAGGTGGTTGTGTCAAAGTTGGGGTTATGGTCTAGTATATCTTCTTCTTCTGCATCATTCTATATCATTGTAAAGTGGACCATTTTCCCTAGTATAGGAGTTAATTCTTATTTTATTCTTCTATAGGGTGGTAGGGTGGTGCTAAGGTGAGTTGTAGCTCATTGGGTGTTGGGGCATCCATTCAGTTGCTACTGAAGAATCTCGGGTGTTGGAGCGTCCATCCACTGGGAGCTGGAGAAGAATGCTTTTCTAGATTCTGGGAAGTTGGAGCTTTATTTTCAATTGGAGTTGAATATTAAAGAATTATTAGAAAAGCATTAGGTGGTTTTTGTCCCGGAGTGGGTTTCCACCTTAAAAAATGTGTGCATTTGTGTTCCTCTTTTTTGCTACTATCATTGTAAAAACACTGATAATAATTTAGTACTATATACATGATAAAGCAATTATTGTTTCTGTTGTTTTCAATGTTAGTACGTTGACCACAATTTAATTAATTTGTAACATTTGGATGAAATATACATGATTAATATTGTTTAGTACTAACCAATACTAATTTTTTCATGTTGTATATTATTAGGTGAATTTTTGTTACCACAGTAAAAGGTTTTACCTCATATGTACTGATATTTACATGCCATTATGAAAGATATTTGAATGGAGTATCTATTCATGCATGCCCTAATGATGATATTCTCTATTATAAATAACATGTGTTGAAAATAAAATTCCCAAAATGTGATGAGAGTAGATATCAAACCGATAAATTAACAAACAAGGTGCCTCACAATGTTATTCGTTATATTCCCAGAATTCCAATAGGAAAAATTTTCAAGTGCAAAAGCATATCATAACTTATGGATTACCATGCAACAAATAGAAGTGAAGATGGTATTCCTAGAATGTCTGCATATGGATATGCATTTAGGAATATAGAGGAAAAGTGGCCAAAGTTTAAAAGAGAACCTCGTAACCTTAAGCTTTCATTAGCAGCCGACGATGCCAATCCATTTGGAGAGCCCATATCTACTTACCCCATGTGGCCCGTTTTTGTTATCAACAATAAATTCCTACCTGGAAGTCAAAAAAGAGGGAGCACATAATGTTGGCTATGATTGTTCCAGGTATTAATTTGTTTAGAATAATTTTTTTAACATAATAAAATCTCATTTTTATTGTTTGTTTCATAATTATATCCTAATTTTTTTGTTTACTCATATTTGTTCAATTATGCCTTACAATTTTTTTATTTAATCATATATGTAGTAATTATGTATTGTATGTTCAATAAATTAGGTAAGTACCAGGTCAAAGATATGAATGTATATATCGAGCCTCTTATTGATGAGTTAGTGGAGTTATGGAACGGTGTGACTATGTATGATATATCTAGACTAGTATATGCATAAATGGAATTTGAACTCCATGCAATGCTTGTATGGAAAATTCACGATGCCTTAGGGTTAACACAAACTTGTGGTATGTTATAACGTTACCCTGCACTTTAATAATGTTTAATTTTATGAAGTTAATTTCATGTATGTTTTTTAAATAGTTTGACCTTCATTGTACATACTTAAAATAATTGATATAAAAATTATTCCGTCTCTTCAAGTCTTCAAACAAAGGGTAAATTTATTATGCAATTGGTGTTCCTAAGATGAAATCTCTTCGTTCAAGAAGCTTAGGAAATGAGGTGTTTGATGAGTATAGGCACTTCCTTTCAAAGAACCATAGGTACCAATGTACTGAAAAACATATTTTCAATAGGAAAGAATATATTGGATTAAGACCACAAAGAATGATACCTCGTGCATAAGTTGAAATATAATAGTCTCTCAAGGTAGGGATTGAATTGTCTATGTATCAATATACATGATATGTTTGGATTATCTTATATATTTTATGGAGTTTTCTTCACTGTACTAATTGACTGGTTATATTTTTGTTATAATATATTTAAATATGATTCGCATTGTAGGTCGTCGATGCATTAAGAATAGGGCACTTCCACGAGGAATGAAAAGTTATCCCGAGCAATTCAATAAACTCCCCTACTATGAGCACATAGAAATTGTTCATTTTTTTGATACAATGCACATGAGGAATAATGTAACAGAGATCTTATGGCAAATATTAGATGGAAGGATATATAAATATTTTTTTTTCAAGATTTTTAATGACATTAAGGAGGCCAATCATGCATTGCAATGTGCGACTCATTCAGATAACGATGGAGACAACCAAAATATAAGCACTCTTCCATGGTTATGGTGATCTAGGTGGATATTGGTGGCCACTTGCCTATTCCACTTGGATCCCCACCATTATTTCTTTTAGTTTCCTTAATTGTAGCACAATTTACTATTTTCATCATATTTTTGGGTCATGAACTTCCAGAGCCGTTTTGAGGCCCTAAATGGCATCTTTTTGGAAAACGGGAAAAATTCCTACTTGTAGCAGGGGTTTTTAATTGAAATTTGTTTTCCTTAGATAGACATTTCTAACTAATTTTCGTACGTATCAAATGAATATTGTATTCCAAAGTTACAACCTGGGGGAGTTGATGTACTAATTTACCGCAAAGGGGCACACTAAATTTTGGCACTTCATCTCATAGGGTTAGGTTTTTGGATGTTTAGGGTTTTCCATTGTTTCTAAATAATAAATATGTCTTTGAGCCTCATTGTAACACAATTCAGAAGTCATGTAGCCACCACATGTCTTCTCAGAGATTAACTACCATCGCCTAAGGTAATTTATTTCCATTCTAAATGTAATCGTTTTCAATACTTTGTTATTAATGAATGTAAGTTATGTTTTTTGTTGTATCTTTTTGTTTATGTTTATATCTGTATTTCATTTAGTTCCTTCATAAATCCAGATCATATTGACAGAGCAACAAAGCAAGGGTGTAAAAGAGGTTATTGAAAAAATTAAATTTCCAAGTTGTTTTTATTCAAACATAAAGAATATCCTAAAAAAGAAAGGTGAATTAGGTGGGGTAAAAACTCATGATTGACATATGTTCATTAAGGTAATTATTTTGGTATATATATATATATATATATATATATATATATATATATATATATATATATATATATATATATATATATATATATATATATATATATATATATATATACACACACACACACACATTGGTGAAACATCTTGTTAATTAATGTTTTTTTTTCCTACTAATTTGGGAAAAAATAATGATCAATCATTATTTTTGTTACAATATGTTCTACCTCTATGTCTCATAGAAAACTTTGACAAAAATTTCAAACAAGTTATATATGATATTGGAAAATGAATGAGGTAAGTGGAGATGTATGTACAAAGAGTAATTTTCCAATAAGCTGTCGTGTCACATATTTTTTACTACATCTATTTTACCTTTCATCATGTACTATATACTTTTTTTGTTGAAACCTGTGATTTGCTTGCTTCATTTGTAGATGGTTGTCATATAAAGAAATTGATAAATAAGATATGAAGTATTGGAGAAGGAAAATTCCTCTTCTAATGTGTGAAATGCAAAAGTATCTACTTCTGACATTTTTCAATGCATAAGAACACTACTTCATACACCAAGTTGAGGAGATTGAAAAGTGTGGACGTGTACACACAAGATCAATGTGGATGTTTGAGAGGCACTTTAAATCACTGAAGAAGTATTTGTTCAAACAAAGAGAACGTCCCGCAGGTTCTATGGTAGAGGGATATATGGTATAACAAACCATGGTATATATTTATCAATATAGTTGTTAAATGGGAAAAAGTATTGATGTATTGGATCACATTTGGGATGTCAACTCTATGGACAAATTTTAAGGGGAGCACCTATTGGGGAATGATAGAATGAGAAAAGTGAGATGTAAGTAGATAGTGGAAATTTATATCACATTTGATATATATATATATATCGTACTTACTTAATTTTTAGTCTTCCTTCATTATCCATTATTATGCAGGTATAACATGGTAACTAATTATATATATGTGAATTGTTTTATTTTAATACAATCGATCAAGAGTGGGATGCAATACATTTATACACTGTAAAAAATATTTATTGGATGAAGGTATGGATTGAACGATGCAAACAAGCTAATAATGGTAGGTTATCATGGTATGGCGTGTATACATTGGTTAAAGAAGCTCAACATAGTGGAGATACCAATCTTACATAGAGGGAAATTGATTTAGCATATGGTTTAAAATATTACCAGGAAAGCATATTCACCCATACTACTTAGCTTTTTTACAATTATATTGATGCATATGGTGTGTTTTTTTCTTAATTTGCAAATTTTGCAAGTATAAATATACTTATCTATTGACAATGCATTTTTTATGTGTTTGATGTATTATGGTTGAAACACCACAACAAAATGTGGCGATGGCCACAAATTTCAAATCAAAAGGTTGGATGAAAAGATGAAAAAATATGATAGTGTGATAACTATAGTATTTAAAGTTATCAGTGTTGCCTCTAGAGGTGACAATGATCCATAAGTCTTTGAAAATCGATACTCTGGGTATATGAATGATATACTTGAGTGTGACTTTGAATCCTTTAAAATAGTAGTGTTCAATGTCAAATGGTGTAGGCTATGAATCCATGCATGTGACCCTGATAGAATTGTTATTGAGCATGCTAATGGATTTACCATGTTATCACATTTAACGGATCAGAGCCATATGTTCTTCCAATCCAATTTGAATAGGTATTTTACATAGATGTTCGAGGAAAAGTGGGTTGGTCATATGTTATTAGATATTATCCTAGAGGAAGGCTCATAAAGTATAATGTAGGGGAATAAGATGATCTAGAGGAGCAGGTGGTTCATGCAGTGTTAGAAAAATACATCGAAGAAGTTCAAGGAATATATGTTAATCAAGACAATGTTAATTTGGATGAACTAAATGTTATTGACATTGTGTCATATGAATAACTTGAAGAAGTTGAATAAAATGTAAAAGAGAATGTTCTAGATGATGATATAAAGACGATGACTGTTAACACTGGAAAATCGTACAACAGAAGACGACATCAATTAATGTGAAGCCCAAGGATTTACAGGATAGGAATACATTATGGAATCAAGAAGTATTTAAAATCTCTAAGGTTTTGATAAAATCATATTTGAACTAGTCATAAATGCTTAAATGCACACTTTTTCCTTCGAGAAGAGCGCCTTCTGCGCGCCCTTTTGCCCGATAAGCGCACATTCCTAGAAATGGAAAAAAGTCACTTTCCGGGACCACAACAAGCAAAGGACAGTTACTCCTTATGTGAAAGCTGCCTCAGGACAGCCACCATCACCTCCTTAGACATTATGTGAGCACACAAAAGAATATTTGAGCACACAATGGAATCACACCTCTCCCTTGGGTCACCATCCATAATGTACCAAGGGAGGGAAGGAGGATTTGAAGCTCACCTATATAAACCCACCAAGAGATGAAAAAATGGTGATCACAAGGTTATGCTGGCCAAATTTTCCCAAGAAACACCAGCATTGTGTGTGACCCAGAGCTGGAGCTAAAGAGGGCTCGATAGTTGGCCACCCAACATCTTAGTCCACCACAACAGAGATAGAGAGTTATAATGCATAAGAGGTAGAACTTGGAAGGCAAACATCCTTGCATTGTGACCTAGAGCCATTGCCTGGGGGCCCTTTGGAAAGTGGGTAAGATTTCCTTTTATTCCGAACATTTAATAAGAAGAGGCCATTGAGCCATCATTTGCATTATTACTGTTTAGAACTCTCTATATAACTTCTTTTGTGTTTTTAGTTTTAGTTTTTTAACTAGAGCATAATTCAGCATATTATTTCATTTAATTTTTATGCTTTTGAGCTCCCCCCACATTCTTCCTGTTACCAATAGTTTAGAGAGTATACCACACTCTCTAAGCTCATGTGATTTCGTACACCCGTGTGTCGAATCCACCACAGTAGGATTGGCGACTCCACTGACATGTTTCAAGTTTATGTGGTTGTGCCATCTTTTGTAGGAGACCCTTTGTCTATGCTGGAGTGGAGCTGACAGTCCTCTGACCCATCTTGCAGTCCCTAGACTCACTGAGGTGACAGACTGGAGAAGGCAACTCCTAATATTTTACTTGTAGGACTTTTACACGCATTTTTTTCACACAGAGGTGCATTGCGCACGTTCAGGAGTGACTTGCACGCAGGAAGGCACACCTGTCAAGGGATTTTGTGCGCAAATTGCAGAGAGATTTTTTTTTTCTCCCTATTTTCTGCATTTTTTCTGCTTGTAATTGTGTTGGGCAGCCCCTAATGTATCTTCCAAAACCTGTGGTGATACCCCACAACTTCTGAGAACTCATTTTTTGCTTCTTTTCGTAGGCATTTAATTAGTTTTCATTTAAGTTGGTTTTTTGCAAAAAGTGTTCACATAGTTTAAGTAGGGGGTGGATTAACCATTTATTTCTGAAAAATTTATGTTTTTTTCACATTCTGGTATGCACAATTAGCTTAATTAGTCCAAGTAAGTGGCTCATGACCACACATGCATAAGCTAGTGTAGAAATTGTTTAGTTTAAATTCAATTTTCGCATTTAGGAAATTGCGAGACTAGGATTGAATCACCAATTAGAGCAAGTAATCTATGTTGTCTTTGCACCAGTTGGTGACCCTAGAAAAGCATATGAACACTCTACATTCTTGATTCGCCATCTCCCTTTAGTCACTCACATAGAATAACTAGGAAGATTTGGAAGCGGCCCATTATCCGCAAATGCTTTCTATTTGAGCAAGGAACAACATCACATAGTTTAACTAGGCGACTTTTGTAAAGGATAGACGATATCCATATGTTCAAATTATGAGATTGCTCACCATACGCTCACACACATTCACCCACTAAGAAAATAAGCCACCTAAAATAACTTAAACCATCTCACTAAATTATCCCCATAGGGGCCACAAGAGAATTTATAGATTAATTTAGGATCAAGGGCGTAGGCATCCAATAAGCCTCCTTGATCACACTTCACATTGAAACATAGAAGTTGTGTTTTTAGGGAGCTTTAAAATCCACCTATCAGCCCACAGAAAAGAAAACCCGAGCACGACAGAGACCCTATTCAGAGAAGGTTAGGCTTAGGCACAATGCGTGCGGTATCAGTTAGGGCTACCTGATCCAGCTGATACTCGGTACTGTTAGCTAACTACCAAGAAGCCCAAGACTCAAACGCTCACGTGGGACAGTGGTTATTAGTGGCCAAAACTAGGGCATCCTTTACCTATAGGTGACGGTGCAAGAAAGTGCTAGACCCTCTACCCTTACCTTGGTTGATTCTCTTCGGCTAACTGGGGGCATTACCAGCTCTTACGGGACGTTGTGCCAGCACTCGCAAGAAATCCTCTCAAGGCCCAGTTACTTTTGAGCGTGTGAGGAAGTATTAAGTTTTCTAGGATTTTGAGTATCACGCGCAAACAAAAAAAACCATTTTTTTCTTGATTGATCACATAGATTAAGTTAAAGGAAAATTCATTTCATTTTTGCTTTGTTTTATGTATGTGGCCATAAATTTGTCGTGATCACAGACTTGATCCCCTCAAAAGTTTTTTCCAAAACCTAATCTGGTCGATAATCAAAATGGTTCCAATGGAACCTTGTTGGTCCATGCGTCTTTTGGACCTCCCCCCATTACCGAGAGGGGTTCCAGGTCTTTTGCCGTTTAGGCGTCAAAGACAGAATGTTTCCATAGTGGTTGGTTCCTCCTTTATTGGAGAAACCTTAGTTGGGAACCCTAGTCGGTCTCCCAACACCACACTGCACACCACTCCCCCCTCGTCCCCTGGGGGGCAGAGGAGTGCATCCCATATAGGAAGCCATTTGAATTCACTACAGGGTACGTCACAGACTAACCCTCGTTATAACCAGAACTTCGTGTCTTCACACGTTGCCATGGCATCAACCTCCTAGTCACCCTTCTTAGTGGTGTTAAATCTACCGGATTTGACCAAGCTCACCAATGACCACATTGCACACGACCCCAATTGGCCTCCCATGCCCACGAAGCTCCCTTCAGACATACCAAATTTTGAAGTCAAGTAAGAGGAAGACCCAGGAAATCATATAATGACCTTTCACTTGTGGTGCTCATCGAATAGCATCATTGATGATACTATTCGGTTGAGGTTGTTTCAACGCACTTTTACGGGAGTGGCCGTGAAATGGTACGTAGAGCAACCCCCTGCTTCACATAGAACATTTAGCGCCCTCGATACCACGTTCCTCACATAATTTTAGTTACCCATTCACCACGATTCGAGAATGGAGTTATTGACTCATTTCAGACAATCCCCCTCTACCCATATTTTAAAACATCTCCATGAGTGGAGACGCTGTCACAGTTTATGCAAAGCACAACTCGACGACCGAGTCCTTTTAGATTTATTCTTGAAAACTCTGACGGAAGAGATTACAAAGGATGTGGTGCAAAGTAACCCCACATCCGAAGAGGACGCAATCAATAAAGCCCAATAGCTTGAACTTATCTACACGCAATTAGGATACATATACAATATCCTGCCCAATGTCCCGCACCTGCAATCTTATCAAGAATTTATAGGCACGTCTAACTCTACAGATGGACTTATTGGGTCAATGACCCAAGGGTACCTAGGCAGCAGCAGTCAGAATCCCAATTACACACATGGGTCTACCCAGAACATGTCTCAACCCGTATTTCAAAGTCATCATATGCAGCAACAAAATTTGACTAATAGGGCGCCAGCATATCACCAAGGAGGACCTTATCCTTCGGCTGAGGGGACCCAGTACGTAGGAAGAAAAACTGACGAAAGAACTCCCACCCAACAGCCAGGTGCAAACATGGGACAACAGTATGCTCAGTCCCAAGCACATAACCCACCTACGCAAAACAATGCATAGGTGAACTTTGTGCAGTCGTCCCAAAATCAACCACACCAGTATGATAAGGAGAAATACCCTCCTAACGTGGTTAAAGGAAAGGTAAAAAAAAATCCCAAAGGGAACCTTGGACAGGGGGGAAGCATACAATAGCGCCCATTGCAATCCTAGGCTAGAGGTAACTCCAACCGGAATCAGAACTAGGAGCCAAGCAATGCCCAAAAGCAAGGCAAAAGGCCACCTCTACGAACAAACCATTCTTGTTCAATATGTGGTGAGTACGAGCACTATACTCACCACTCTCTCAAACTCCC
This sequence comes from Pinus albicaulis, assembly GCA_034641835.2. Lineage (NCBI taxonomy): Eukaryota > Viridiplantae > Streptophyta > Pinopsida > Pinales > Pinaceae > Pinus > Pinus albicaulis. Next base: position 651,298,467 of record CM076579.1, read on the forward strand.
TGAGCTTAAAAAGCTTCAGAGTAACTAAGGACAAGGAGGATCTTCCCAGACAATTGCGGTTATGCAAGAACCCTTCCCCCATCAAGGAACGGTCAGCACTCAGCAGCAAAACCCCGACGATTCCAGGAAAAACAACCATGAAATTTACATGGCTAGGGAAGAAATGTTTTTCCAAACTCGTAATCGCAGCTACGACACCCCTCCAGACACCAGTACATTAGGGGCTAGTACGAGCGCACCGACTGCACCTTTAACCATTCCAAGGATTCCTTTGGAACCATTACCAAAAATGGTAAAAGGGCCTAATAGGCGAGCAGGTAGCTACTCCAAAGCAGCCCACAATTACAGCATCGTAGATGATTTAGCTTAGTCACCTGCTGCTATGTCCACTTTGGAGGTACTGCAGTCGTGCCCAAAGCAACGGAAAGCCCTAATTTACGCATTAAGCTCCTTCAACCCTGCCGACACGCGCATGATGGCTTTTGACTTAGACAAAGCCACCCCTAGGCTTCCTGTTACACCATTTTTTGGTCATCTAACCTATTATCATTAGATGGACCCAAGTACACCATGTAAGACCAATTTTACTCTAAGTAAAATTGCTTTCACTATGTGAAATAACTTAGTAAAACACCTTTATTAAGTTGTTTATGGTCTAAACAGGAAACCCCAAAAGGAAATAATAAAAAAATCTATATTTGTTTATATTTCCTCAAGGAATAATTAGTTAAACATCAATTTAATTATTATTCCTGGTCATATTTACCCCAAAACAAGGAAATCAATTAAATAAATCCTTATTCATTTGATTATTTCCTAGGAATAAGTTATTTAATCCTTATTTAAATAATATTCCTAGTCAAATTTGACTAAATCATTTATAAATAATTAAATAAATCATTATTTATTTAATTATATTTCCACCATTTCCTTAAAAATAATAAATAAATCATTTATTTATTTATTATTTATAAATAAAGGATTTTACCCAAGTCAAAATCCTTTTCCCTCCAACAAATATAATAAAATATTCCTAAAAGGTGGTTCTAGAAGTTGGTTAATACTATTTTATTCATGCACCAAGTTCTAGGCTACCCTAATATTTTGTTATAAATAGAAGGGTTTTCCCATTCATTTGTCACCTTTCATTGCATTAGATCACTCTGGATCTATACTTTTGGTCTGACTGTAAGCCATTATCATTGTCACATTCTCCATCATTTGCTTTGTGAGCTCCCTTTGAGTTCTATGTTTGTCTGGGTTTTCTACACCAACAAGAGAGAGAATTTTTATATCTGAAATGCTGAGGACTTTCAAGAACCCATGCCATCGAGGATAATTGGAAACACCTTTCTTGTTTTCCTCTCAGGTGCCCCTTTAATATAAAAATTCTTTCAAATATATTGTTCTTGTCTTATCTATTGGATGCATGGAGCAACATTTCATTTTCACTGCTTAATGTCTTTTATGCATAGATCTGGATTTGTGCGGCTTTGTTTGGATCAACTAACTGCAGATTTAAAGATATTGGCAGCCATAATTGATGTTATGGCTATTTGTTATGCGTAGCTAAAGTGGTCTTTTTTCGACGAAAGATTCATACTAACAATTGGCGACTCCACACGGGTTTTCTTTTGCGACCGCTGCCGTTTTATATGTTCTTGCATATCTAGCTATTTCAGACCCTAGGGTTTCTCTTCAGTTTTTTTTTTTTCATATTTTTATGGTGCTTTTCACCTATAAAAACCTCAAACATTCATATTTTTAACTTCCGTGTGTTTCTGGCCCTATTGTGCAGGTGACAGACATCAGTCGCAGCTGAGACGAAATTTTTTTCTGAAATCTACCGCCGAGAGACTTGGATCTGTAGGTCGCACTTATCAGCCCAAAACCTGCGACCTGGCCTAGAGGACGCATTTTTCTCCCCAAAACTGCGACTTGGACTAAAAACAGGTCAAAACCTACGACCCACACTTTTTTTTGCACTCTTCCAACAATTTTTTTGGGTTTGTCTGAAGCTTCTGTCAGGGTTTTCTAGCCTCTGTCTCTGCTCGTTTAGACCTGTTTCTGATATGTTTTACTCAAATAAGTGGGAATCTCGCCCCCTAAGGCTTTAATCCCCTCCACTTTTTGTGGAAGAGTTTTAAATGTTTTAGACGTCTGAATTTTCAGAGTTTCAACCTTCTTCATTTCAGATCTGATACCTCCTTTTTAGATCCCTCTAGATCAGCTCTTCTCCCTTTCAAATCACCTCATCTAGTTTTGTTTGGGTTTACCTCTAGGGTCACCTCCTTCTCCCTTATACCTTTAGCTTATTTTCCCATTTGTTGCAGCAACCTTGCCTCTGCCTCTTTTCTGTTTTCTGCACCTCTTTTCAACAGATTTCTCCTTTAGATCCTTGTCCCTCTCGACCTTAGATCTATTGGCCTCTTTTTATCGTGTTTTGATTATATTTTTTCCCCTCTTTTAGACTAGTTTTGAGAGACCCACCTTCTTGGGTTAGATCGATGCATTGTTAGCTGTTAATTTTCTGTTATTTCCGTCTTATTTACTGTTCTCTGCAGATTTATTTTCAGTTACGCAGCACAATTTTTCTTTTACTCTTAAAATGTCTGGGTTTAAAAATTAAAATTAATACCTGAACCTAAGTGAAGAAGAGCCTGGTTAACACCGCCTGGAAAAGACTTTAAAATCAATTGACACTACACCTCTCTACCCTTGTTTCGACATTGACCTCACTTGATTTTGCACCTCCCTGCCTTTGTCAGTTTTTCTTCTTCCCATCATTATTGCGCCTCCAAGGCGTTTATCCCGGAGACTCCTTGGCCTTCACCCTCAGTTTCCGGTTGGTCGACTTACTCCTTCCCGTCGTCGTTGAGTTAGTCCTCCCTTGAGTCTGCACTCTGACTCTTCTTCTGATTCTTCAGGTTATCCCCCTTCTTCTGGTTCTCCTCCTGTCACCTTCACCATGTCTAGTTCAGGAACTAACGCTAATGGCAACCCCAGTCCTACTGCTGGGTTTGTTTCTAGCGGAACCACCAAGAGAAATACCTTGACTGTCCCTTTGCTCCCTTATATAGCTGGCCTCAGTCTCCCCGATTTCAATAAGTTGATCAACGATCCTATCCGCCACGATGTTAGTTGGCCTGCTTTTCCAACCAAGCTCCCCTCCGACATTCCCAAGTTCGAAGGGCTTTATAGTGAAGATCCCTCCAACCATATCAGATCTTTCCACATGTGTAGTTCATCCAATTACATTACTGATGATTCCATTCATCTTAGATTGTTCCAATGCATGCTTACCGACGAAGGTTCTAAATGGTATGTTGATCAGACCGCCTCTTCCCATACCACCTTTGCGACCATTGCCCAAGCCTTATTATCTTATTTCCGGCTCCCTCTCTGATACGACACTGGTACAGAACTCTTGACTTCTTTTCGCCAATCCTCTTCAACCCGCCTTTCTGCTCATGTCTAGGACTTGCGCAGAAGAAAGAGCCTATGTTGAGCTCCCACCTTTGAAGATCGGGTCTATATGGACTGGTTCCTTCGCTCTCTCTTACCTTCCATCATAAAATATGTCATATCCCAGTTCCCTAAAACCGAAGAAGCCACCCTCCAAATAGCCTTGAAATATGACCTCATCTATGCTCAATCTGGTTATGTTTATACTGTCCTTCCTGACCTCCCCAAACTTGGTGGCGCTAACACCCCGGGAGCATCTCACTCTATCGACGGTATCGTTGGAGCTCTTTCACATACCTATGCTCAACCTCCTATGGGCTATGGTTTCCCTCCGGGAGGGGCCAACACCTCCAGCACTTTCCCCCCTCTAGGTAGCATGTATCCAGGATACGGCATGCCTCCTCCTTTTTCCCACCCCCCTGCTTACCTCAATGTTGCCCATCCTAACCCTTATCCTTACCCACAGCCTGGTGTCCCCGCTCCTCCAGCATTTGGACCTCCCACTCCCTTGCCTTCTCAACCCCCAGAACAACAACGACTACCCCCTCCAGGGCAAGTATTTGTGTAGCAGGGCGCGACTAATCCTCTTCCTTCTCAAACAAAGAGGAAAGGCAATCAAAATCAATCTGCCTCTGGTAATCGTGGATCTAATCCTCCAAGTATTGATTCTAACACTACTAACCAGCCACAAGGCTCTCATCCCAAGCTGGACAGGCCTCTTCGCACCAATAATCCCTGTTCGTGTTGCGATGTTTATGGTAATTACACTCACGATTGTCCCCTATTACCACAGATGCAGCAGATGTGGGAGTCTCAAGCCACCGTGCAGGGAAAACATTCCTCCCCTACTGTTCCTCCCAATGCGGCTACTTCTTAACCCACCGTGTTTACCGATCCTTTCCCTCGACAAGGATTCGTGGCTACTCAACCACCTCATGCCCCGGTAACCACTCAACCTTCCCCTTATGGTTCCTCCGATTACCAAATTCTCATGATGACTTCTAACCAACCTCTCACCGTCAACCTTAACCTTCAAACTCGATCTCATCAGTACTCCATGCCTCACGCATTGTCTATCCCCGAGTCCCCATCTTCAGGTCCTACAGAGCCTCTGTCGACACCCAATGGTCCCTTGCAGATCCCTCCGCCCAAAGCTGAGGTTCATACCAAGATTCCTAAGAGCCCATTACATCGAAATGCTGCCTCTGGTCGAGCTGCCCATTCATATAGCATAGTAGATGATCTGGCACAATCTCTTGCTACCATTTCTACACTGGAACTCCTCCAGTCATGTCCTTCTCAAAAGAAGGCTCTACTATTTGCCATGGGTGCTGTAGATCTTGTTGATGACCAATTGATTGTTTTTGATGCTCGTCAGTCAGACCATCCCCCCCTTCATACTTCCGTTGCCTTCCAAATCCCAATCAAAATCCGAAATTACAACGTTGCTCGGTGTATTATTGATGAGGGAGCATCTACATGTGTGATGTCTGCTTCTGTTTGGAAAAAACTTGGATCTCCTGAGCTGGCCCCTTCCACAATAACCCTTTTTGTGTGGGATGGCCATGCCTCCCATCCCATTGGCCTATTCCATAACTGCCCTATCACCCTTGCGGGCAAGACTGTTTGCGTTGACGTTGAAGTTATTGACGCCCCTCTTGACTATAAAATTATTTTGGGGCGTAGCTACACCTATGCCATGTCTACTGTCCCATCCGCGGTCCACCACAAGATGTTTTTCCCTCATAATGGAAATATTGTCACCATTGACCAGTTGACATATCATGAACGAAAATCTCCAACCTCCCCTGAGTCCACCATCTCTTCTGTCACCAATAAGCAAACCGTTGATTCTTTGACTAGTGTTTCCCCCGGAGTCTACAAAGACTCCTCCTTGCTTGGAACCTTCCTGGGTCTTCCCCCTCCTCTTGTATCTGATCCCAGATTAGCGAATCTTTGCATGATGCAATCGTCTTGAGCTGACCTTAAGCAGCTAGCTTCGTCTAGTCCGCAACCTCAACCTCGCCCGCCACAACCCACTTCTAGCCCTTCACCTCAGCTGGTCGAACCTCTTCCTTCTGGACCTTCTCATCCAGCTTGTACACCTAAGCCTTTATACCCTCCCGGGTCGGTTCCCCCAGGTCTCAAAAATCTGGAAGCTGCCCCTCCTGGCCATTGTCCCACTGGTCAAATACCTTTCCTTGCTCCCCCTCCCAGAGTCTATTCGGTTCCCATCATGGAAACCCTTTCCCTCCCTAATTTGACCCTGGGAATACCCATCTGGTATCTTCAGCCTCCAGTCGAAACCCCACCAGGTCACCCTAAACCATACCTTGCTTTGACACTGGTTCAACTGATTCCCTTCGCTTCTTCCGTCGCTACAGTGCCCCCAGCACATCAACAATACCATCCTCATGTTGTGATAGCTACGAGCAAGAAAAGAAAAGCTCACAAGGGGGCATCCAAAGACAAGGCCACCCTGCCTGACCCTACCCCTCCTCCACCCGCCAAGCCTTGTGCCTTGTGTGATGGTGTCGGTCATGCCACCCATACTTTTCCCGAGTTGCTTCGTATCCAACCCATGGTCAAAGTCGTGTTCCCTGAATCTACGGTCCCTGAATCCTCTGTTTCTTCCTCATCCGCAGCCAAGAACCCAAAGACTCTTCACACCAACAAACCATGTGCTTTGTGTGGTGTCCATGGCCATTATTCTCAGCATTTTCCTCACCTCACGCATTACCAAGCCTCTTTAGAGGTCATTTGTGAGTACAAGGCTGAAAACAATCAATCCGCCTCCCCTATCCTCGCGTAGTATGCGTCAGGCCAACTCGAGGATCCCCCTGATACCATTGACATTCCTCCCCCTGATGTTGAGATGTTGGAACCTGTTTCCCCCCTCCTATACCTATCATCATCCGTATGACCCTTGGAGTACATTCCCTCTGAATCCACTCCATCTGTTTTGCTTGATTCCCCTTCAGCAACATTCTTGGGCTCTACATCCTTTGACCATCTTTTTACTTGTTCTTCTGTCATCCCTCGTGATGATCCGTATGTGAGCCTTTATTCCCATGCTGATGATTTAGGTAGCTTTGTAGTGTCATGTGGTTTTCTCGACCTTTTCCCTCCCACCCATAACCAGGATGATACCCTTCGTATCTATGATGTCCTCCGCATCATGAGCTCCAACTTTTCCTCCCATAGGCATCATGCATCACCCTCTAGTCTATCTATGAGTCATAGCCATCCTACCCAGACTATTCCCTCCTGTTAGTATGAATCCTTCGTTGAAGTGTATGAAAAAGGACCACTTTAGCTATGCATAACTAATAGCCCTAACAACAAAAGTGGCTGCCAATATCTTCAGATCTGCAATTGGTTAGACAAGAAAATAGCTGCAAAATACCAGATCTATATATGGAAAGACATTAAGCAGTAAAATAAAGGGTTTGCTCCATGCATCCAACAGACAAGACAAGAACACGATTTTTTTGAAAGAATTTTATATTACAGGGCACCTGGGAGGAAAACAAGAAGGTGTATCCAGCTCTCCTCAATGGGATGGGTTCTTTGTAGTCCTCAGCACTTCAGATCTAAGCTTTCTCTCTCTTGTAGATGTAGAAAACCCAATGTAGAAGATAGAGCTCAATGGGAGCAAAATGGTAGAAATGAGACCAAGTGTATAGATCCAGAGTGATCTAATAGGCAACAAAAGGTGAGGAATGATGGGGAAGAACCCTCCTATTTATAACAAAATATTGGGTCATTCTAGATCTTGGTGCATGATTAAAATAATGTTAACCAAATCTAGATCCACCTTTATGGAATATTTTATTATATTTGTTGGAAGGAAAGGGTGTTTGACTTGGGTCAAATCCCTTGATTAGTGAAAAATAAATAAATAAATGATTTATTTATCTTTTTAAGGAAGTGGTTGGGATATAATCAAATAAATAATGATTTAGTTGATTAATGGTGGTTGATTTGGTCATATTTAACAAGGAATATTATTTAAATAATTATTCCTAGAAAATAATAAGATAACTATGGGTTTACCTCATTAATTTCTTTGTTTTTGGGTTAAACATGACTGGGAATAATAATTAAATTATGGTTTAATTAATTATTCCTTTTGGGGTTTCCTAATTAACATAGTGAAAGCAGTTTTACTTGGGGTAAAACTGGTCTTACATGGTGTACTTGGGTCCATCTAATGATGAAAGGTTAGATGACCAAAAAATGGTGTAACACCTCCCATAGTTGTCATTTGATGTCCACCCTACACTCACGCTGCCATCATTATTCTCCCTCCTCCCATTTCTTGTCTTGTGACACTATTCCGCCGGACCTCTCGTCCACACATTATATTGGATATGCTGATGGGGCAAGTCGCTATTCCCGGAATCTAGCCTCGACAGCTTGGGCCATCTTTACCCCCTTGCATACCATCGTTCTTTCTAATGGGGTCTGCATTGGTAATGCCACCAATAATCAGGCTGAATATGATGTAGTACGTGGCCTCTTAGCTGATGCCCTCTCTCATCGCATCCTCCATCTACACGTTCGTTTAGATTCTCTGCTTCTTGTCTTACAACTAAATGGTGTCTATCATGTGCAAAACCCTATCCTGTTTAGAAGATATTTATGAGTGAAACTTTTGATACGTGAATTTAGATTCATTACTTTCAACCATGTACCTAGAATTCAAAATCACTACGTAGATAGAATTGCAAACCATGTTCTAGACTGGCATTTATCACACACAAGACAATTACATTTCAAATCATCAACACAATGCATATGCATAATATATATCATATAACATGTTTTTAGAGTCCATCTACTCTGAAACATATGACATGCCCATAGCATGTTACAAAAAACAAAACTCAAAAACTGGGGGGGTACCACCTACCCTGCATCTAATCACTCTCTGGAGGATCCCGAGCCAATGGCTCTGCTCTCGCAGCTCGTATATCATGCACAGTCTGACCAGCCATTGCCATGTGCCGCATGATACCTCGCCATTCCGAGGGTAGCCCAATACATAGATCTATGTACTGGTCGTCTAAGTCCTGCCAACCCTGCTACGAAACACCGGTCAGTAGCCCCTCACATCTATGACGAATGTCCTCCAACAGAGCAGTCATATCCTCGTTCTGTGCCATTCTCGATCCACTAGCCCCTGTAGTTCCTGCTACTGCAGGTCGTCCCATATATCCAGCCAGTTTCATCGGAACTATATTTGCATACCAAAATTATGAGGATCAGTACCATAAATACTATTCACAAAATTTAACATGCACATAACAGATTAGTCACTTGTCACTTACCATCAGGCCCCCATACTCGACCAGGCGGAAGCGACAAGTTCGGATCTCCCCAATAACTCATCCCACTATAGGGATAGTCGTCTATGTACAACGGCATTTGATCCCAATGGGCGAAGAACTCTGGTCGGAACACCCGTATGACCACCCCTCCTCCTCCTCTGCATAGTAGTTGCCCCCACCGACGCATCCTGGGTTCTCTCGGACCCCCATCAGGTAGTTGTACACGAGGTCGCAAGGTTGGGATCTTCTCAAAAAATAAGGAGCACAATACAGTCCCATAAGCACAATCATGGTTCACTTGCCGCTTAAAAAGCGACAGCTATCGTTTTAACGACACTAACATCATCTGGGCCCACCTATAGTAGGTCCCACTCAACACACTTTCTACAATCATCATCTGCCCTCCAGTGATGTGATGGCGCGCCTGGATGCCCAGGATCCGCAACATTGCTGCCGCCACTGCATGGGTCTCCAAACTCTTTAGATCCCCAATCGATATCCGAGTCCCTTTGACTTGGACACCTGGTCCACAATGTCGCTCTACGAACTCCATCCCTAATGGTGGGAGACTAGTCAGGAAATACAGATTCTGGACTGTCAGCTCAATCCTGTGCCCCTGCACTATAAAGACCTCATGATGTGGATCCCAATAACTGACAATCCAGGCCAACAAGGGCTCCCCAACTCTCATCAGAGGGTTCTCCACAAATTTCAGAACTCCAAACCTGGCCAATGCACAACGGACACCCTGATCTGCTTGGATTTCTAACTGTATTGTACCCAAGTCTCTCTCTCTCCACTTGATCCATATATCTTCCATATCTACACAAAACCATCACCTTTGTCAGTCCACAGATAGGAAAAACTGCATTCAATTACACAAAACTTGAATCTCAGCCCACAACAGCACTAAAATCACCTCCCTCTGACAGGTCACACTTTTTGGCCAAATCCTGGGATAGGTCGCACTTTTCAGGGCCAAACCTGCCAGCCGTAAATATGAGGTAGGGGTTGTTCCTGAGATTTGGGACCCTAATCTGAACTTTTAATCCATCAAAAACAAAGAGTAGGATTAGGCCTCTTACCTACAACTGACGGATCTCGATTCCAACAGTCGGTTTGTCCGCTACGCTTGCCGCAAGATTTAGGGTCTTCTCTCCTCTCCACATTCACCACAGCTACACAAGAAAATGAATGTATTTGGAGCGAAAATTCCTTATTAGAAGAGAAACCCTTGCTTTTTCTTTCACCCGCTGTGACCAAACCATAGCCCCGTTTGACACACCGTCTACACCATTGGAAAGCTCTCCCCGAGCACTCAAATGGGTATATGTTAGTTTTTCATGTTTTTCTACTTCACCATGACACATTTTTTCCACGAAGGGTCTATTCACCTCTCCTCCAAATCGAATTTCCTCACTTACAACACTTGTACTTGGGGCACCACTTTGCCTCCTTACTTGTCCTTGTTCGTGTTGATTTTCGTCATGAGATACCCTATTGTACTCATGTTTTTATGGTCCCCCATTGGACCTTTACTATGTGGCAGCACCATTGAGTCACCCTTGTTTAGAGCATCCGAGTTGAGTCATCATCGCATTCATGGAGTCTATCCCGAGTCCCTTTGTATCCCGCTATATTCCTCCATCCTTCATTGCTTGGTCCCTCTCTCGTGTCGCAAATTATGGCCTTCAGTCCCATTGTCCCCTATCCCTCATGATATTGTGTCAGTCACTGCCAAGCCATTCATGCCCTTTATGCTCTAACAAGGGAAGTCGTCCATCCGCTACTCAGTATCCCCCATTTCATAATCATCATTAGTGTCTTTCTGTTAGTCGCTCTACTATTTTCTCTCGTGCCTTAGTTGGGGATCCCTTATTGCCTCACCTATGGCGGACCTCCTTCTGTCGACATCAACTCATTCACTCTAGAAGACAGGTCTAAAGGGCGGTGTACCTTGGTTCCAGCTCCTACACTTGTTTTGTGCCTCAGATCAGGCAAAGAGATTTCTCATTACCCTTTGAATTGATTGTTTCTCAGCTCCAGCTCCTTTCAGCATGATCGCGATCTCTATACTTGATGGTCCAGTGTTGCAGCAACAGCTATTGGTGATTCCTGGGTGTGTGTGAGACGTCTCAACCCTCATGAGGGGGTGGCCCTGCAGGTAGCCCTCCACATGCCCAGATGACCTCTTCATTTCAGCCTTTGATGCAGCTCCTTATATTTGATGATGTTGGCCTTAGCCGCTTGCAGCGCCTTTTTGATTTGCATGTATCATTCGGATTTTGCGAGCCCTTCCCCATTTATAGGGGGCATTTTGGTTCTATTTGTATCTCATGTACTCATATATTATTGTATAAGTCTTGGCTGTTATCCCAGGCACATCATGTATGTGGGATTCCTCATTCTATTTTTCTGGCTCGTGTTTATGCCAGCATGTACTTTATAGTTTGGTTCCTTGTTTACTGGACACACTATTATTTTGTACTTTGTCTTGGCGAGCATAGGTATGCCTCCCCCGCCACCTTTAGCACAGGTACCATCTCATAAACCAGAGACTTGTTGCACCTGTAAGTCTCATCTCCTCAGGGTCTAGTCCTTCAGCACATTAGACTACCTTACATTTCTCTCTTTGACTTCCCTCTTGATGTTTAGTGATTGAGTTCTTACAACGTACTTCGGTCATACGATTTGCTCCTAACTCGTACGCTGGGGGGAAATCTGTTACACCATTTTTTGGTCATCTAACCTATTATCATTAGATGGACCCAAGTATACCATGTAAGACCAAGTTTACCCTAAGTAAAATTGCTTTCACTATGTGAAATAACTTAGTAAAACACCTTTATTAAGTTGTTTATGGTCTAAACAGGAAACCCCAAAAGGAAATAATAAACAAATCTATATTTGTTTATATTTCCTCAAGGAATAAATAGTTAAACATCAATTTAATTATTATTCCTGGTCATATTTAACCCAAAACAAGGAAATCAATTAAATAAATCCTTATTTATTTGATTATTTCCTAGGAATAAGTTATTTAATCCTTATTTAAATAATATTCCTAGTTAAATTTGACTAAATCATTTAAAAATAATTAAATAAATCATTATTTATTTAATTATATTTCCACCATTTCCTTAAAATAATAAATAAATCATTTATTTATTTATTATTTATAAATAAAGGAATTGACCCAAGTCAAAAATTCTTTTCCCTCCAACAAATATAATAAAATATTCCTAAAGGGTGGTTCTAAAATTTGATTAATAATATTTTATTCATGCACCAAGTTCTAGACCGCTCTAATATTTTGTTATAAATAGAAGGGTTTTCCCATTCATTAGACACCTTTCATTGCATTAGATCACTCTGGATCTAAACTCTTGGTCTGAATTTGAGCCATTATCATTGTCACATTTTTCATTTGCTTTGTGAACTCCATTTGAGTTCTATGTTTGTCTAGGTTTTCTACACCAACAAGAGAGAGAAGTTTTAGATCTAAAATGCTGAGGACTTTCAAGAACCCATCCCATTGAGGAGAATTGGAAAAACCTTTCTTGTTTTCTTCTTAGGTGCCCCTTTAATATAAAAATTCTTTCAAATATATTGTTCTTGTCTTATCTATTGGATTTGTGCAGCTTTGTTTGGATCAACTAAATGCAGATTTAAAGATATTGGAAGCCATAATTGATGTTAGGGCTATTTTTTATGCGTAGCTAAAGTGGTCTTTTTCCGACGAAAGATTCATACTAACACTTCCCTCCATGGTTGCCTTCCAGATACCAGTATCAGTACAAAATATCACTATTCACAGATGTGTCATTGACAAGGGTGCATCCACATGCATCATGTCAAAGAATGTATGGCAGAAGTTAGGAGCCCCTGAACTCAAACCTTCCATCATCACACTTAGATCATACAATGGTCATCCCTCGACCCCCGTCGGTCTCTTCCAAAATGTACTGGTCTGCTTAGCCGACAAGACAATGCACATAGACATCGAAGTCTTGGATGCTCACTTGGATTACAATATACTCCTTGAGCGGAGTTACATGTACGCCATGTCTGCCATAGCATCCTCCGTTTTCCGCATCATGATGTTCCCCCATGAGGATCAAATCATCATAGTAGACCAGCTCACGCACACTGAAAAGCATCCCTTGACCAACACAGATATGGTCCTACCCTATGTAGATACAACCACAGATGGTCTTTTACGGTATCAAGAATATGGCCCTGGCCAATTCAAACCGTCGTCCATCCTAGGGTCATTCCTAGGAGATCCTCCTATTATCCCTGAGGTATCGCCCGATGCCACAGGGGCCTCGGTATGCATGATGTCCATATCAAGCATCGAGGTTAGTCAGGACATAGACTCAAGAAGTAACGACACCGAGGCATCAAATACTGCAGCCTCCCTAGTCTATGCCGCCTCCCAAACTCCTTTCCTCTACCCACCTCCTGGCTTCACCTCCCAGCAGGTCTTGGCAACACTGGTATTAAACAATATATCAATGGCATTCCCAGTATGGTATCTCGTTCCCCCTCCAAGAACACTAGCTACCAACGTTACCGCATTTGGGTTAAAGCCCCTCGGTCTCGAGGAGCCCCAACCTACCAAGGTAGCAATCGAAACTGCCCCGCAACGGAAATTCCCACTGCAAAACCGGCGGCCATGATAAAGAAAATCACCAAGAAAGGAAATCAACATGCATAGGGAGTCATCAGCTTGTAATATATGTGATGTCATAGGACACCCTACTCACATATGCCCGGAGTTGGACGAGTTAAAACCACTCCTCGACTGCGAGGCAGGCACCTCAAAACGAAATTCCCATAATAAGGAACTTGCCACCAAAAGTACATGAAAACCACTGTGTATGAATCACACATGCGCCCTCTGTGACACATATGGGCATTACACCCACCATTTTCCAGAAATACCATGGTATAAAGAAGCCTTACATGCGATCGAGTGATCCTATCAAGAGGATCCCTCCATCCAGTCTATCAATGACGAGCCGCGTACCATCCTATACTTACAAGAGGAGCACCGATGCGTAGAGCGCCCCCCAGTAATGCCCATTATACGTTGCACACTATGTGATGAAATTGGCCACTACCTCGAAGAGTGTGCCGCATTGGAACTCTTTCACAAATGGTATCCAATTGAAAGATTTTACTACGTGGGGCTACGGGCAACTCAATTCACATGCCCGTTATGCGCCGATAATCACCTATTGGAGGATTGTCACTACATACCTCGCTTCCAGCTAGCCCTTGCTAGCCTCCTCTCAGCCATAGTTTGTCTTTCCCAAGAAGATGATATGGATTCCAAATCCATCGGCAGCTCCATGACCCAAGAAACGGAGATGAGCAGGTCTATCATGTTCTTGTCAGCCGAAGAAAAGCTGAGTGGGGAACCCCTAGTTACCCCTAAATGCACTTCACAAAACCCACCCGCATGCACGTTATGTAAGTAGACAGACCATATAGTAGTCCATTTCCTTGACTTAGAAACATTACGATGTTGGTACCCCACCTGGCCTCAGACTAAGCACAATGGGACCCCCATATCACAGATATTTTTCCTGATATGTCAGGGTAATCATTATGACCAAAATTGTACTTATGTCTTACGGATCCGTCCCACTATCAACATGATTAATGCCATAGAAAAGAGGACATGTGATCTCCAATAATGGCATAAATGATACATCGCCGGTTCAATGTCCCCACCACCAAAGTGGTGTGTCAATCCCGATAAGACCACACACCAACCATGTATACCCCAAACCAAGCCTAGGATAACATGAGGCCTATGTGATCTAAACAATCACCGAATCAACCAATGCAGAGAACTCAAACCCCTTGCAAATAGTCTCTGTATAATCTCGCCTCTTCCTCAAAAAATTCTCTTTAATCAAGAGAAGATCACACGCACTTACTGCCGAATTTTCTCACACTTTCATCATAAATTTAAGTGCATGCATCTCCCCAAGATGAGAGCAGCTAGAGTGGCATTAAGTCAACCACCCACCAAAAAGGGAGGCAAGTCTCAACCTATGACGCAAAAATGGAAACAAAAGATGACCTAGTATGCAACCAACCCTTTCCAAGCGTCCACAACTGGAACATCGAGTAGTGTAGAATCTCACACTATCTACTCTGTCAGTGTTGTGATACCCTGCACCATTTGCACCAGTCATAATCATGCACCGAAGGAATGCCTGCTGCTACAAGCGTTCAGGCACCTCTGTAATAAAAAAAACTTCCACCTACCGGAAATTGACTATCCTAGCGGGAAAGCCAACCTTAGGCTCACACAAGACTCCATTACCGAGATCTTTCCCATGCCGCATGCCAACGACACAATTCATCACATACGGCTTGTGTCGTCGCACACCCAAAACAGGATTTCAACCACCTCCTCATCATAGGAATTCTGCTTTATTCCTATCACAAAAGACAAAGGCACCTTACGCCTTTGCATAGATTTCTGCGAGATCCAAAACTTTCATACCGCCATTGAACTCCTTGATGACACTCAGCCTCTAGAACAACACTTAGTACAACTAGAGCTAGTTGACGAAAACAGGTGATAATCGCTGCAACACAATGAGGCCCATAAAAAAAGGGTAAAAGCATCATTCAACCACCACATCACCCGTCGCTCATTTACCGAGGGAGAGCTAGTCCTTCGCTATGATGTCGCAAAAGAAGCCTTAGGGACAGGAAAGTTTGAAACCTTGTGGAAAGGGCCCTATACCATCAAACATTGTCTCCAGCAGGGGGCATACATCTTGACAGAACCAGACAAGACCTACCTCACTAACCCCGTCAATTGCCTTTACCTCAAGAAATTCTACCCATAAGGGCCCTTGTAGCCCTTATCGCCTAGAGTTAGAGTACACAAAAATCCCAATACCAAAATATTTTTGACCCAAAAACCTAAACGCACTCAAAATATCACCATGGATCACCAACTTGAACCCTATTTCGGGATTTTTGATGGAGCATCACGATGGTCTCAAAACTTAGCTGCAGTCGCCTGGGTCATTTACTACCCTGACCGATCACCACTGTATTCAAACAGCGTGTGCATCGGATCAGCAACCAACAATCAGGCAGAATATGACGTCATTATCAGACTTGTGTGCGAGGCCCTCCATCAGGGCATCCGCCATATGCATGTCTACCTAGATTCCCAGTTAGTGGTATCACAGTTAAACCAAACATTTGAAACTAGAGACGCAAACCTATTTAGAAAATATTTGCGTGCCAGAAGACTAAGCAAACAATTTGATTATAATACATTCTCACATGTATCAAGGAATCAAAACCAAACAGTTGATCACATAGCTAACAATATCCTAGACTGGAATGCATCATGAATAAACCAACATACATAAAAAACCAAAAAAATATATATCCATCATCATAACAAAAAATGCATAAACCGAAATAAATAGCACACCATGTAGAGCCGCAAAAAAGATCTCTCATATATATATATATATATATATATATATATATCAAAACATATGTTTATCGGAGTACAAAAATAGTATCACTGGACCATTGGCTAGCCCAAAAATACAACGGTCGTCAAAAATAAGGGAAGCAACCTCATAACAGGTGCTTTCCCTGTGTACAAATCTACTCTAGGGGGGTGCCCACTCAAGAGGAGCACCTAGGCCCACCACTGCTCCTGGAGCCAACAATGGAGCTATTGTTGCCACTGCAACAGCTACCCGTCATAGAGTGGGCTGGTACTTCCTCTCATGGGCCATCACCGTCTCTAGCCAAACCTCCTCGAGATCATCCATAAAACCTCGGGCAGGCACCCCGTGGGTCAAACAGTCTACTCGACCCCGGAAGTCCTCTAGAGCGGCCACCTGAGCCGTAAGTACTGCGATGCACGCCTTAGCCGCATCCACATGAGCTCTCTCAGCTACTACCTCAATTGCAGCCGAGCTTCTATCCTCACCAGAAGGTCCAGCACCATCCTTGCCAGGTCCAGCGGCACCCCTGCCCGGTCCACCTACAACACCTCCTCCCCGACCACCTAGCAGTCGTGGTAGAGGATCGTGACCCACCAGTCGGGCCACTGGGTGTCCCACCTTGCCAACATCTGCACATATAACTAAAATAATGTCAGTGTTAATAAAAAACACTCAAGTACACAAAAAATCGAGTAAATGTAGAAATATAGCACATACCTGCGGGACCCCAAACATAACCGAAAGGGAGACCAATATCTGGATCACCCTGAAAGTCCATCCCCGTGTACAGGTATGGCAAAAAAATCTGCGGATTGGCCTCAAACCAGGACTCCATCGTATCATTCCAATAATGACCCACCATGCCACCACCGTCGCATGGCATCACTGGAGCCCACCTCCTCATGCGTGGCTCCCTCGGCCCCCCATTAGGCACAGCCACCACGGGCCTCAGCAACACGAACCTCTCGTACATAATGCTACATAAGATGCTAGCATATGAAAATGATTTGGATCCACGTTGGACCTTGTTCATTTGTGACACCATACCATCAAAACAGAAGTGGGAAAAATCGAAAAAATGCCTGTTCCTCAAATATCGTAAAACTCCCACCTGTGGGCCTGATGCTCGATGAGGCGCAAACGACCCCGCCAGTTGCACAATAATGGCCAGAGCACACCACTCGGCCACATCTGTCACTGATGTGATATTGATGCACCCCTCAGTAAGAGGCGCACCACTGCAATGCCTCCTCTGGAACCTGTCTAGGTTCACTTGTCCAACAGGAAGTGGATACCTCAGCACCTCACCTTGAGGCAGTAATCCGGTCACAAAGTATATATTCATCTCTAGATGGATAATCAAGTTCGTCCCCCTCAGGAAAAACATGTTGCACCTCCTACACCAATGCTATATGATATAATGTAACAATCGGTCCTATGACTGAAGGAACTCATTTTCAACAAATTTTAGGAGGCCCCATGCGGCCAACTGGCGATGCGCCCCAGCATCAGCAACTAGAGCAGTACGGATCTTGGGCCATTCTCATTCTCTCCACACAAACCTTCCAAGCAACAGGCACCCATTAGTTCAGAGGAGAAATATCAAAAGGGACAACAAAAACCCAAGTTTTTACAAGAACCCTACCCTTGCGCGCCTATTTCATTCATAGGTGCGCCCTTGTGCACAAAAAGGAAGGAACAACATGCCTTCGCGTGGCTATACCTTGAAAATAAGTGCAAGGGGGGCGCCTCTTTGCCTAGATCGCCCGCGCAATCTAGGACAAAAATCCCCTTTGAGGCCATACAAACCTAATTTGTACGGCCCTCGACATCACCAAACTGAAAAAATTGAAATGTAGGATGTCATGGAAGTTACCTCGGCATAATATCGCTAATCCCCGGTACACAGGCTGACCGGAACGGAAAGAAAGGCTCTCCTCTCACCTTTGATCTCCCAAAACTCAGAAAGTACAAATGAATAGGATTAGGGCCATAATCCCATATTTATCGCCCTTTTCCAGAACTTCAAAGGTCCATAACAGGAGATCAGAAGGCCGTTTTGCAAACCGTAAGATGCACCATCATCAGTATACCATGACGAACGAAAGCGATGCCCCACATTCACTTTCCGAAGAAATATTTTTTCAAGCACTGGCAGGTATGCACCCTCCCATCTTCCTTTCCAAAATTCATGTTTTTCAATAATATTGGATGAAAAGAAGATGCTTTCACTTGAGGTAGTACTTTTTTGCAGGAAGAACCCGCAAACCATTCATAGCACCACCCACTGAAAATTCTGGAGCAGGTATCATTCTACCCTCAGCATGATAGAGTCCCAGAAAACTTTGCATATCTTGACATCATTTCTCCATTAGAAATAAACCATAAGGTCCTCATACCTGACCACGTTTATCATCACATCACCCTGCACATGATAAACGTCTGTGATGGTCGGTAGAGCCCCCCCCCCCTCTATGGCGATCGTCATCCAAAGTAGACCATACATCACCCCACAAGTGATGCCATGGCCATACCATTTTAGTTCGGGAAGCACGTCATGCCCATCCACATATCATGCATAAGGTCAAGTTCACCATTTAAACTCAACCCCCTTCCCGGACGATCGGGTTGTACAAGCAGAATGAAAGCGCACCTCCACGCACTGCATTTGGCTCGCCATACCTCCATCAACATAAACCCATATGTGACATCTTCCACTTCATCAACCCCGCACATGAGACCAACCAATGGGACCCCTACCCCCAGCAAAACACCGTCCTCACACCTTCAATGAGAGACCCTCTTTCATGTTTTGGGGTACCCATCTCTGTGACAAACCAAACCCCATTATTTTATTCTTTTGGTAAGTGTACAAAGACCACAAATGATTCCCTTCACCACTTCGCCCTCATATTTCACCTTTTCTCCCATGGCAGTAGTCCCCCATCCCCCTTGATCGAAGTATTTCACCCCCCCCCATTGCACGCACCATTACAACAATCATAGCCAGTTCATACCCGCCCTAGAGGCCCTACCGACTCCAAGGATTTTTCTATTCAGAAATACCTATGATTGCTGCCAAGCTGCTCAAGTATACTTCGACCTCAAGTCATTGAATCCCCATCATCTGTTTTCAGCTATCGCTCACCAACATGTCTATGTTAAACCCATTATGGTTCGATTAAGGCTTCCTTTTCGTTGACCTCAATGCTTCTTTTCCAAAAAGGAAGCGGTACCTTGGATGACCCCTCCCCATGCAAAGGGGTATCCTCGAGTGGCACTATGGGAGACATCATTGTTCATAGATGTCATCGATCCTCTTGACATTTGACTACAACATAAGCTTTCATGTCACGATGGTATCGTACCTTACAACCATTGCACTTTGATCAAGATCCGTCAAAGACCCATGACTTTATAAGCGTCTCTGACAACAATGCTTACACGGGAAGGTCCCAGACAGTACATATGCGTACATTGCTCAATGATATTCCATACCAAGATTACGCATATGGGTACCAAATTCCACCTATTGTTAAATAAAAAACGCCCATGAGGGCATTAGCAGTCATCGTCAACAACCACCAGCATCACTACCACAGTAGTGACACAGACAACACATGTATCTGTCAATTTTGTTTAACTAGCCATAGCATCACGAGCATGGGACATGCCCACCTCGTTGAAATTTTGTAAATATGTTGTATATTTTGTCTGCTTGCAAGGGGTCCCTTAGGCCATGGTTATCTCGAAAATGGTGCAAGGTGTTGTCGATTCCAAAAGTACACGCAGACCTCTCTCTCTCTCTCTCTCTCCCTGTATGATACAGAAAATAAAATATAATGTATTTCAACTATACAGTTCTTCCTAGACCTCACACATTAGGGAGCAACTGTTAACACTGGAAAATCGTACAGCAGAAGATGACATCAATTAATGTCGAGCCCAAGGATTTACAGGACATGAATAAATTATGGAATCAAGAAGTATTTAAAATCTCTAAGGTTTTGAGAAAATCAGATTTGAACTAGTCATAAATGCTTAAATGCGCACTTTTTCCTTCGAGAAGAGCACTTTCTGTGCGCCCTTTTGCCCGATAAGTGTGCATTCCTGGAAATGGAAAAAATTCACTTTCTGGGACCACAACAAGCAAAGGACAGTTACTCCTCAAGTGAAATCCACCTAAGGACCACCACTAGCACCTCCTTAGACATTATGTGAGCACACAAAAGAATATTTGAGCACATAATGGAATCACACCTCTCCCTTGGGTCACCATCCATCATGTACCAATGGAGGGAAGGAGGATTTGAAGCTCACCTATATAAACCTACTAAGATATTAACAAATGGTGATCACAAGGTTATGTTGGCCAAATTTGCCCAAGCAACACCAGCATTGTGTGTGACCCGGAGCTAGAGCTAAAGAGGACTCGATAGTTGGCCACCCAACATCTTAGTCCACCACAACAGAGAGAGAGAGTTAGACTGCATCAGAGGCAGAACTTGGAAGGAAAAAATCCTTGCATCAGGACCTAGAGCCATTGCCTAGGGGCCTTTTGGCAAGTGGGTAAGATTTCCTTTTATTTCGAACATTTAATAAGAAGAGGCCATCGAGCCATCGTTTGCATTATTACTGTTTGGAACTCTCTATATAGCTTCTTTTGTGTTTTTAGTTTTATATTTTTAACCAAAGCATACTTCAACATATTATTTCATTTAATTTTTATGCTTTTGAGCTCCCCCCACATTTTTCATATTACCAATAGTTTAGAGAGTAGACCACACTCTCTAAGCTCGTGTGATTTCGTACACCCGTGTGTCGAATCCACCACAACAATGATGATGTTGATATGGGGAATCCTTTGACCATGAATTATGAAATGGATGATACATATGATGATTTGGATGAGGAAAAATATTAATGATGTAAAATTTTTGAAAAGCACGAGGCATGCATTTATATGTTTTCAGTTGGTTTGTTCTCATTCATTCACCTTAAATTTTTATTTTCCTAGTTTTTATGTTTGAATGTTACTGTGTTTCTTTCAAATATATTATAGTAGATGGATTGGGCATTTGGGAATTGAGATTCATACGAGGGGGGAGGGGGTGAAGGGGAAATATAAGCTTCCACCTTCAAGTGTTTGGCCTTGTTCAATAGAGAATATGTTATTCTCGAAACGAAGAGAAGCTCATTTACATTTATATCACCATGTCCAATTTTGAATTTGGTTCATTAAGCAAACATACTAGGCAAGTTGGGTGATAGGTGAACCAGGAGACACGATGGTCGGGAAGACATGTGAAGTAAGGTTGGCCCATGACTACCCATGAACTGAGTTCCCACCAAGGGGTCTCATAATGAGTTTTAGAAAATTGACTAAATTAATGTTTAAATATTAAAATTTGGTTTATAATTGATTGATTATGCAACATGGTACTGAAAATGATAATATTTTTTTTGTCATTGATGAGCTATTGATTTGTGTTAACTGATTTTCATGGTAGGTTTAACACCCATGCTTTGGGTGCACCCGCACAAAGGCGGGGAATCTGAGCACCCATGTGGCGTCACGTGCTTGGCACGCTAGGGTTCCTGCTCGACAGGGACACCTGTGTGATGAGTTGGTGGGTTGGCCCGACTTAGAAATGGGTGCTCACATAAATTAAGTAAGTTCGGTCCATGACTTCCCATGAACATTGTTCCCACTAGGGGGTCTCATAATGATTTTTAGAAAATTGACTAAATTAATGTTTTGGTGTTAAAAGTTAGTTTATAATTCTTTGATTATGAAGCATGGTACTAAAATTTGATAATATTTTTTTTCCATTGATGAGCTAATGATTTGTGTTGATTTATTTGCACAACAGGGTGAACCTCTGTACCTTGGGTGCTCCCACACGATGGCGGTGTGCCTAGGTGCCCATGGAGCATCACGTGATTGGCATGTCAGGGTGCTTGTGCATCTAGTTATTGGGTCGACCAGACTTGGAAAGGGGCAACCCCACAAAATAATTAAGGTTAGCCCATTGTGAAATTTTCAAACTGAAAAACTAAATATTTGCAGTGATAGATTTATTTCTCCTACTTATTATTTCAATAAGTTATTATTCAAAAATTTTATGGAAGATATCAAAATAAATACTACTGCAACATTCACAAATATATATGCGAGAAATAAAAAATAGGTAACATAAGAACAAGAATCAATCACATGTACAAAGTTATTTTTGGACAATTGTCCCCGGAAAAACCCAATGCGGGAAAATCGGTGCAACAGATGAGGGTTTTATTAATTCTTCAGCAAATGATATCTTGGACAATTCTTCCTGACAATTCTTCTGGCTAACTTGGACAATTTTCTTACACCTTGATCAACCCCTGCATGCTCCTGTGTCTGTATGCGTGATTCACTGTGCAGTCCTAGTGTTGGACTGCATGAGTCTGCGTGGGTTCTTTGCGTTGTAGCCTCAAATTGCCTCCAATGACCCCCTGGTTCCCTCCATCCCTAATCTCGATCACTACTAAATCCTTCCTCCTTATGATTCTAAAACTTCTCACCCTGTAACTCTCCCATTGAAATCAAATTCTACTTCAGAATGGATCTCCTTCAGGTACTGAGTGTATGCCTGACTTGTTTTCTAAATGACCCTCAAGCCTTATTTTATAATCTTATTGTTGGAGAACCAATGACCCATATTAAAATATTAATCAAAGGCTAAGATTAACACTTGACTTGGTCCATGTTTTCTAGAAGATTGACACTCAGACTTATTAATACCATTTAATTATTTCATTTCCCTAAGTTTAGACTTAGGGTCTTCATTAAAATAATTAATTATTTTATTAAGTCATGAACCGAGAGGAATTTCCACAAACTGTTTCCCCACAAGAACAAATCATATACATACAAAACCAGTATCAAAGGCTCACTCCCTACTCTCAGATAGTAGAGGTTGGGATCTACGTCATTCTTGACGAATTCCATCTTCTGCAGGTAGTTGTTAATTCAACCGTACCAAGCTCTAGGAGCTTGCTTCAGTCCATATAACACTTTCTTCAATCTGTACACATGAGTTTTCTGATCATGTGTCTCAAATCCCTCTGGTTGTTCTATACACCCCGTTCAAGAATGTTTTCTAGATGTTCATTTGGTGAATTTCCCATCCCATCTGCGTAGCAAGGGATATCACGGACCTGATAGAGGTGTACTTGGCTACTGGGGCGAAGGTTTCTTCATATTCAATTCCTTCCTTCTGAGCATTCCCCTTAGCCACAAACCTGGCTTTAAATTTCTCGATGATGTCGTCTGCAACATACTTGATTTTGTAGATCCACCTGGATCCTACAAATAATTTCTCCTGAGGTCTGGGGACCATTTCCCAGACATCATTTGTCATGATGGACCTTTACTCTCCACCATTGCATGAACCCACACCTGGTGCTAAGTTGCTTCCCGAAAACTAGAAGGTTCTCTGCCTTGAGAAACCAAGGCTTGATACTGTTAGGACGCTGTAATGTACCTTTTTGTTCATACATTTTACTATCATTCCACCCTTTTCCAGTTCATATTTAAAGCCTATATCATCACTTTAATCTATTCTTCCAAAGGTACATAACGTTTCTTCTCTTTACTATATGTTTAACTTGTTTTACATGTAATTTTACATTACTTTCATACTTAGCCATTAATCGGAAATATATAGTTGCTAAAATATATTGAAGACTACATTTAATTCATCGTTTTTGTCTGAAGTTCGTGTTGCTGAAACAGTCCAACAGTGTGCATATCCTGTTGCTGAAACAGTCCGTGATTTGCGATGCTTCAGGAACGACAGCAACAAGAAAGGGTAATTAAAATAAGTTGTTACACTGGCCGTAACGATTGCACCTCGAGGCTATCACCATCATATCCATTGTAACAACATTTGTGCTATGGAAGAACAGAATGTCCTATTCCAGCATAAAAGATCAGATCAGGTTAAGAATAGGATTGGGAAGATGTAACTAATTGTGTAATAGATGTCTCCTCTTTAAATAGAGGAGACATCAGCATTAGAGAATATTACGAAAATTACAGATTACAGGAGTTTTAGCAGAGAGAGAGTTACAGAGAAGGAACGTGACTCATTTTGTAATATGTTACATTTGATAGATGAATAAAATATTGTTATGAACATTTCTTCTTAATTCCTTTGTCTGGGGAATCTTGTGAGAAGGAAAGGGCCCACCTTCCTCACAAAATTCACCCATTAATTTCTGTAGTGTGTTAATTGTTATTTTCCTTTACGCCTTGTTAAAACTCTGTTTTGCTGAAATCATTTATGCATTATCGAAACTCTTTTATCTATTGCTGAAACTCTGTTTCCATTAATTATCATATTTCTTTCATGTAATTCATTTCTAGATAATCTTTGATTAATTTAATTGGTGATCTTGTTTACAGAATAAGTTTGTGAAAGCGTGGTAGTCAAAAACAGGTGCTGAAGATTCCTATTTGGGGAATAGGGTCATGTTCTCTGTTATAGCATAATTGGTCTTTTCTTCTGCAGATTAGTTTCTCTTCCTAGATTGATGTTTTCTTCATGTAATCCAGGATTCTTTTGATAATTGTCTGCAATAGAAATATTGATTTTGCTGTAACTCAAATTAGAACTTCAGTTTGTTTAAAGCTAGGTGTGATTAGTGTAATTTCTACTACAACCTTTCATTGCTTTTGAGATTGAACATATACAGTGTGTGATTGCCTTTGAAATAAACAGACTTCCCTAGGTTGACAATTTATGTAGCACTTTAATAAGCAATTAGAGTGACCAACATTTTGGCACCGTTTTCGGGGAAGGCAATTATAGGTTTCAAAAGCATTGATGTTTTTCTTTTAGATATGCAGATTGCATGAAAGGACACAGAGCCCATAAGAAAACTAACCCTACAGGTGGAAAGGGCAGATGAAAAGGAGGAAGAAAGACCTTTATCAACGAAATCATATCAAAGTCTGAACCTTCTCAGAGGCTAAGCTCTCGAAGGCCAAAGCCTCAACACTCCCCTCAATTGAATTACGAAACAGAAGAAGTTGTGAGCCCTGAGAACATTGAGGAACCAACAGAAAGAATTGAAGAACTAGCAGAAAACGTTGAAGAGCCAGTAGAAAGTGTTGAAGAACCATTAGAAAGAGTTGAAGAGCCAACAGAAAACATTGCGGAACTGGTAGGAAATGTTGAAAAGCCAGAGGAAAACATTGAGGAGCCAGTAGAAAATATTGAGGATCGAGCAAGTGTAGTAGGAGATCAAACAATGGAAGGGAACAATGAAGGATTCTTCGGCAGAGGACAAGTAGATCCTGAAGGAGAAGGAAAAGATGAGAATTCTCTCTCTACCTTGGGATTCCCTATTGGTGATCTCCCTAGAGGAGAAACCCCCATGAAGAATATCCCACTTTTAGCTTTACCTAACTTTCATGGTTTATCTTCTAAAGATCCTAACGAATTTATTTTCGAATTTGATATATTATGCAGAAGTTACGATTATGTTACTAATGCCCAGAAATTGAAGCTATTTCCAGCAACACTAAAAGGAAACGCACTAAGGTGGTTCATGAGTCTTGGAGGCCATGTAATCACAACTTGGGAACAAATGAAACATAAATTTCTGCTCAAATATCAAGACTACTGCCGGACGAGAGAAAAAAGAGAGGAACTATTTAAGATGGTACAGAAGGAGGACGAAAATTTGGAGGACTTCGTGGAAAGATTACAATATAATCTGCAGAGATCCAATCATCCCGATGTAAGTAAAGATATTCTTAAAACAATATTATTAAAAGGAGTAAGGGATGATTGCCTAGATATGCTAAATCTGCTTGGTAAAGGGGACATATCTAAAGAATCATATGATGAAATTGTTAACCTCTGTAAAAGATGTTCAAGAGGAGCTGCAAGGAACAAGTCAAACAGCAGAGATACCACATATTCAAGAGTTCAAAAATCATCTAGTGGAGGAGCAACAAGAGCTGAAATAGGTAATTTACTTGAGGAATTTAAAATTGAAATGTTAAGTTCTTTTTCTTCACAGATTGACACCTTGCAGGTTAATAAGAAACAAGCCGAAGAAGAAGTAGCTTTGTCTGTCTTTTTCCCCAAATGCAGAGATAAACACCCAGTAAGGGAATGCCCATTGGACAAGGTGCCAATTTGAACCCTTTGTGAGAAGGATCATGAAACACAACAATGCCCTTATTTACCTGGAATAAAAGCAGCATTGCAACCAACAGAGGAAGAAGCTGAAGCGGTCTATCTGTTGACACAAAGAAGGCAATGGCAACCACGAGGACAAGGTATGAACTCTAATATGCCATTTACATCTTCTAATCGTTGGAACAATTATCCATCTTTTAATCAAGAAAATTACCCTCCCTTTAATCAAATGCAATACCCACCCTTCAATCAAATGAATTACCCACCCATGCAGCAAACAAACCCTCCCTTTGTAGACCCAACAATGTGGACTCCTTTGCCTCCACAACAACAATCTTACTTTAACCAATGGAATCCAAATTGGAGGGGTCAACAACTCCCGTTTCCAAATCAATTTCCTAAATTTCAACAACCACTCCCTCTACCATCAGGTGCTCCACCAAATAATCAAATGATGAGACCCCAGTTACCTGTACAACCAAAACCTAACCCCAATAATAAAGCTGTGCAAGTAATTGATATTCAGAACTAGCCTATATTTCCTATTTTCCCTGCACAATGAAATGATATTCATTTACGATCTGGGAAAATAGTTGAACCCATCATTGATGATGTTACCTCTTCTGATTATGATAAGGAAGAGACAGAAAAACGTGACTCACATGAAGAGGTACCACCACCCTCTAATAAGGGTATCGGAACACCATAACCACCATTCCCTGAGTGTTTAGCTTTAACTAAAATGCCTAAGCTACCAACTTTCAATATTATAGGGGAATTACAAAACCTTTATGTTAAAATTCCACTCTTACAAGCACTAAGAGATGTACCAATTTATGCCAGAACTATGAGAGACATTTGTGTTAAGAAACCCGGTAGGAAAGCTAAATATCCCCTTACAGTTCATGTTATGGGTGATCTATCTGCATTAATGTCCAGTAAAGCTCCCCTAGTTAAATATGGTGATCCCGTCCATCCTACTATCATAGTGAAAATTCGAAAAACAATAATTCCTCGAGTTCTGGTAGATTTAGGTGCTGCTATAAATATTATGACCCTTGAAACTTCACAACTCTTACAGCTGAAGAACACAATCAGAGATACACCAACCATTCTAGATTTAGCTGACCATTCTACAATCAAACCAGAAGGATTTATTTAAGACCTAATCATCTCAGTTGAATCCTGGAATTACCCAGCCAACTTTGTGGTGTTACAGACTAAAACAAAGTTGGGGGAACATCCTCCAATTTTGGGAAGGCCCTGGTTAGCCATAGCCGATGCTTTTATCAGCTGTAGACTAGGTTCAATGACAATTTTCAATGGATATGAAACTAAGCAGCTTACTCTACCCTCATGCTACACCCATGATTAAGAATGATAATTCTGTATGGTTGGACTATGATGATCATGCTACTCAACCTATTTTGACTATTAGACAAGATTTAAGCCTTAAAGATACCATTGAGGATGAGGTAATTAATAAATTTATTTGTGAACCCTCCTCTGTGATTCCATAAACACATAATCAGTTGGCTGCACTTTTGAAATCAGATACCCAAGAAAAGCTTAAACTTGAAGATCTTCCTTAAACATCAACCACCGTCTCTTCTAAAAGTATACCAGTAGAAATTGAACCTGGAAAAACACTTAACATAAACCCCAACTTGACAATTGCTGAAACACAACAATTAATGAAGTTACTTTTGAAAATAAGGAAGCATTCGCATGGGACTATATAGATATGAAGGGAATCTCCCCTGAATTATGTACTCATCGTATCTATATCAAGGAAGGTTGTCGACCAATCTGCCAACCCCAACGACGAATGAACCCTAATTTAAGGGAAATTGTTAAAGAGGAACTTCAAAAATTTCTTAATGCAAGGTTTATATATCCTATATCTGACAGTGAATGGGTTTCCCCATTGGTAATAGTTCCTAAGAAAAATGGGAAATGGAGAGTGTGTGTAGATTATAGAGCCTTAAATAAAGCCACTAAAAAAGACCACTTTCCTTTACCATTCATTGACCAGGTGTTAGATAGTTTGTCAGGGAAGAAATTCTTCTCCTTTTTAGATGGGTTTAGTGGGTATAATCAGATCAAAATTGCACCCCAAGACCAAGATAAGACCACTTTTACTAGTCCTTGTGGAACTTTTTCTTATAGAGTTCTCCCATTTGGACTATGTAATGCACCAACAACCTTTCAAAGGGCAGTTATGGGAATCTTTTCTGATATGCTGAATGACTCTATGGAAATATTTATGGATGATTTTACCCCTTATGGTGTGTCTTTTGAGGATGCATTACAGAATCTTGAGAAAGTACTTAAACGATGTATATAAGCCCACCTCTCCTTAAGTACCGAAAAATGTCATATGATGATGAGTGAAGGAGTAGTACTTGGACATTTTATTTCATCTCAAGGAATTCAGGTAGATCCATCCAAAATACAAGTCATTCAGAACCTTCCTATTCCTAGAACACAAACAGATGTGAGAAGTTTCTTAGGACATGCAAGATATTACAGGAGATTTATTAAAAAAAATTCCAAAATTGCTTCTCCTTTGTTTGTGTTACTTATGAAAAATGTTGAATTTAAGTGGACTAATCTTTTCTAGGAAGCATTTGTTGAACCGAAGCATCAGCTATCTACAGCTCCTATTTTAAGGGGACCTGATTGGGCACTTCCATTTCATATATCCTCTGATGCTTCGGATACTACAATTGGAGTTGTCTTGGGACAAGAGGAAAACCATCTTCCTTATGCTATCTACTTCATTAGTAAGAATATGACTCCTGCTGAGCTTAATTACACAGTTACTGAAAAGGAATTTTTAGCAGTAATTTATGTTATTAATAAATTTTGACATTACATTACTGGTTACTCTACTTTTGTCCATACTGACCACTCGGCTATTAAGTATTTAATGAAAAAATCTGTCACAAATGCTCAAGTCACCAGATGGTTATTATTATTACAAGAATTTGATATTACAATTGTAGATCGACCAGGTAAAGAAAATTTAGTTGCTGATTTCCTTTCTCGGTTAAAAACTGATGATAATATTCCAGTAGATGATTCCTTTCCTGATGAATATTTATTTGCAGTATATGCTCACTCACCATGGTATGCAGAAATTGCCAATTATTTGGTTGCAGGGAAGTTACCATCACACCTATCCCATCGAGAGAAAAGAAAAATTATTCAAAAAAGTGCTCGGTATAGCTGGATAAGTGGGTGTCTTTTCTACACAAGACTTGATCATGAAATTTGAAGATGCATTAGAGAAGATGAGGCTTATGATATACTAAAAGCTTGTCATGATGGCCCTTGTGGAGGTCATTTTGCTGATAAGAGAACGACACATAAAATTCTTAGGATGGGTTATTATTGGCCCTCACTCTTTAAAGATGCAAATAAATATGTACGTGCCTGTGATAGCTGTCAGATAATGGGTCAACCTAATCATAGAGATGAAATCCCATTAAACCCCAGGTAATACTTGAACCTTTTGAAATATGGGCCTTAGACTTTGTAGGACCCATTAACCCTCCATCCAACCAGAGAGTTTATATATTGGTCTGCACAGATTATATGACTAAATGGGTGGAGGCTAAAGCACTCCTTAGAGCTAATGAAGAAGTTGTCCTAGCTTTCCTATTTGAAGAGATATTTGTTAGATTCGGAGTGCCTAGAGAGCTAGTTACAGATGGAGGACCTCCTTTCACTTCTCATGGATTTAAAGCCACCCTTCAAAAATATCATATTAATCGTAGAATGACTACACCATACCACCCCCAAGCTAATGGGCAGGTGGAAAGTACAAACAAAGTAATAAAAGCCATTCTAACAAAAACAATGAAGGAAAACCGGAATGATTGGTCTCAAAGGCTCCCTGAAGCACTATGGGCTTACAGAAATACCTGAATAAATACTACAGGATTTTCTCCCTATGAATTGGTTTATGGTAAAAGTGTTTTTTTTCCTGTGGAATTTGAAATTAAAACCTTAAGGACTGCTTTAGCTGTTAACCTTGATTTGACTGATTCACAGACAGCTAGGTTGCAGCAGCTTCATGAATTGGATGAAAAAAGATTAGATTTCATTCATCAGACAACTTTGATCCAACAACAGAGAACAAAATGGCATGATAAAATCATCAAGAATAAGCAATTCCAAAAAGGTAATTGGGCTTTATTGTATGACTCTTGGTTTGAAAATTTTCAAGGAAAGCTATGTACAAGATGACTAGGACCATACAAAATAGATACTGTTTTTCCCAATGGAACATTAAGGCTCTTAACAATTGATGATTCTAAAACACCGTTATTATTAAATGGCCATCGACTTCATCTGTACTAGCGCCCTATTTCCAAAGAAGATTTTAAAGCTACTTGCATGGCAGATTCACATTATCTCTTCTTAGGGGAGTCTCCTGCCCCTCATTGCATTTTATTTTTCTGAATTATATATTTAGCCTTAGAATTAGATTATTTTTAACTAATAATCCCTGTCAAGGGCTGGCATGTTACATTTTGTTATTTTACATATTCTCGATTTAGAAAAGGCTTACTAAGAAAGGACAAGCTCACTACAAGAAGATCCAAGCTTCATTTTGTGAAGCATTGCTCCTCTTACTTCAATTCATTCATAGTTCATTCCCCATCCTTCAATTTTCTTTCAGCATTTCATCATTCATTTCCCCTCATTTCTTTTCCATCATTTTCCTTTTTTCCCATTGCTGAAACAACACTCTTCAACAACATTTTCCCTATTTTTCCCATTGTTGAAACATCATTCTTCAGCAAACATTTTCCCCATTTTCCCGTTGCTGAAACACCACTTCACCCACTTTTCCCATTTCTGAAACACCACTTTACCCATTTTTCCTGTTGCTGAAACACCATTTTTCTTCAAAGACATGACCATTTCCCGTCATGAAATTATCTTCTTTAGTTATTTCATTCTCACTTCTCTTATTTCTCATGCTAATCCTGTTCTTTCACTGCCTTCTGCTATGATTAAACAGACCTCTAATATAATCTCCCTCATGTATCAAAAATATTTCAAAGTTTCTTCCATATGAGCAAGCACTATATTTTTCGAAGTACGAATTAAAGGTAAACATGAGGTATGTAAATTTTATATGTAAGTACAATTAAACTATGGTTAAAAGAGAAGATTTCGTTTATTATTACCACAATCCCCACACACTTTAAGCTATCATTTTAGCCGTAGTTGGGGGGAATATCAAAAATTTATGCCATCATTTCACAACAAGTCAATTACCATCATTTTTCTTACTTATTACCTCGTCTCTTCACCACCATTCCATGTTCTCATTCATAAAAGCTCAGTCTGTTTGAGTGCGGTAACTTGGGTCTTTGACTGTGCATTTTACCAAAGCTGATAACTATGGGAGGAACTGCTATTCGACATGAACCTGCCACACTAACCCTGCTCGAATTATACCCAGATGTATACCATATTTTTCAGTAGGCAGGATGGGTAGGATATTTTCACAGGCTTCAAGAATTTGACCCACAACAGGTTCTTGAATTTGCAAGGAATATTCAAGAAGATCATTCTATAGTTCAAGGAGTTCGAATTCTAGTCTCAGAGGGCAACATAGCACAGGTTTCGGGCCTGCCTATCACTGGTATTCAATGGTTTAGCCAGAGACATATCATTTTGAATGCACAACAGTATTTTCTTCTCCTAGGAGAACAAGTTGAGCCAAAAGGCCAGGGTGTCCACCTCAATTTGTTGCCACCTCCTTGGCCGAAAGTTGCAGAGTTTGTTAAACATTACCTCACATGTGAAGGCCGCTACCAGGTAGTCTACCAACATGATTTTGTCTTATTAAATCACTTACGACATGGTAGATTGTTGAATATTCCTTACTATTTACTTGGATGTCTTAGAAACATGTCATATTATTGTAGACGGGTAAAATTTCCTCTCCTTTCCATCACCCATCACCGTCTTGTCCAGTTATTAATCCAAAAAAATTTTGTTGAACAAAACCCTCCCTTGGACAATCTACCCATAGACCCTCAGCAAGCTACTGAAAATCCTCAGGAAATTGTTGAAAATCCCCAAGAATAGCAACCACAGAACATCCCTGACCCTCCAGAAATCCCACCCGTAGAACCAATTGACCCAAATTCCCCTCCTACCATACCAAGCCCATCCCATAATTTAACAGAATCATCTAATCCAACTGTCCACATCTTGAGTGATGATTCTCAAACATATAATCCCTCTTCCTCTACTTCCAAAATAAAAAGGCAAACCATGACCACCCTTCTACCAAAAAGACGAAGGAGGGCCTCAACCCAAGCAGCCATTACTTCTGATAGCCCTTCCCCTCAAGAAAAAATCTCTCATAAAAGAAAGAAAACTTCTACTTTTTCTGCCTTTTTACCTAGAAGAAGAATGAGGCCGTCAACTGAAGCAGCCACCATTGCCACTACCCTAGACTCTCCACCCATTATTTTAAAATCCCATACCCCACCACAACCTCAAATCCCTAAATTTTTACCTGTCTCACCTAGGGGCACTGAAACACAAGAACCAGATGCCCAGGGTACTGTGACATCAATTTCTTCAGAACAAGTAGCTGTCACACAAGAACCAGCTACTCATTCAGTAGTTGTCACACAAGAACTAGCTATAGCTGCCACACAAGAACCAACTACAGCTGAAACACAAGAACCAACTACTGACATATAGGAACTAGATGCCCAGGATGCTGCACATCACGTAGCTATTACACAAGAACCAACTACTCATTCAATAGCTGCTACACAAGAACTAGTTACTGAGACTGTGACTGTTACACAAGGCCCAGTCACCATGGCTTCCCTCTTACAAGAAAATGACTTTTTAAAATCACAACTAGAAGCCTATAAACAAGAATTGGTAATGTCAATGGAAGCCTATGACAAGGAACTTAATTTGTATACCCTAGTTCACGCAACATCCTGAAAGAGAAAGACAAAGAAAATGATAAGTATAAAGAATACATGTGCAGCCAATGTGGGAATATTTATCATCAAGCGGGCTATAAAGTAGTTCAAGTTCCAATTCTGGGAGCATCTATGTCTTCTGCAGTCAAAGAGGAATGCCCTACTATTACACAAGAACCAGTAAGGCCTTCAAAAATTCCAGAACCTAATTTGCAAGTACCCTGCCCTATTGTAACTGATCCTTCTACTCAGACTATACCTCATCCTACCACTTGCAATGCTGAAACACAAACTGAACCATGGGATGAGCTGGAAATAATGAATAAGTGGAGGAAAGAGTATGCCATTTCACAAAACAAAATCTTGCAAGAGCATAAATCACTTTGGCAGAACCACATATACTCAAACTGGGAGGCTTTGGAGAAAACACTCCAACAATCACGTGCTCATAAGAAGCAGAATAAAGAGTTAAAAAGAAAATTGCTCCTAATGTTTGATTTGGTGCAAAAACTATTGGCTTCTAGAAAACCATCTTTGAATTACTCTCTTTTCCTTGAAGAACGCCTTGCATTCTTTTAGATAAAAGCAATCAAAGATGGAAGATCCTATAAGGTGTTTAAGTCTGAAGATTTTGTGCAGACATTTGTAGAGGCCTCTACTAGTGATCAACATTTATTATGTGAATTGTATCTTTATAATGAAGCCATTCCTGAGGACAAAATTTGTAATCTTAATCCTCTTGTTGGTGACACTCAGATCAGGGCATTTGTCACTTTCCTTGCCAACCAGATTACATGGCAAGTTGCTTTTCTAGCAGCCAGGCTTAATGAAGATAATAGACTTCTATGGATACGTCCAGAACCTCATAATCCTGCCACCTTTGTTGTAGAGTATTATAAATTTTTGAATAAACCAGGGATGATTCAACACATGCGGCAACTACAGGCAACAGTACTCCAGGACTGTCAACACTTTATTAGGGCCAAAGAAACTATTTCCTTAAGAGAAAACAACATGTTTTGGCAACAATATTCTAAGGAAAAACATGAGTATAATCCTTTCAGTCCTACTAATCTTGAAACAACAATCTCCAGGGTACCAGACTACATCAAGTGTGTTCAGCAATGTGCTGAAAAATGGATAGGGTATCACTTTCATTTTCCTATTCTGTGGATGCCAACAGAGGACTATCATGCTCATCATAGGTTGGCCAAAAAGGATGAAGCAGCAACTTGGAAAAATTTGAAAAGTGTACAAGGGTTCAGAGCTTCAACAGACAGTACCTACTATAACTACTGCATAAGTAACTTGCACGCCAAAAGCCAATATCCAGATTTTGATTTAGACTGAAGTTGCCTTAGGACATGCAACCTTTTTAGTTGGGGGGGATGTTAGGACCTCGTAATGTACCTTTTTGTTCATAAATTTTACTATCATTCCACCCTTTTCCAGTTCATATTTAAAGCCTATATCATCACTTTAATCTATTATTCCAAAGGTATATAATTTTTCTTCTCTTTACTATATGTTTAACTTGTTTTACATGTAATTTTACATTACTTTCATACTTAGCCATTAATCGGAAATATATAGTTGCTAAAACAGATTGAAGACTGCAGTTAATTCATCGTTGTTGTCTGAATATCGCGTTGTTGAAACAGTCCGTGATTTGCGATGCTTCAGGAACGGTAGCAACAAGAAAGGGTAATCAAAGGAAGCTATTACAATGGCCGTAACTACTGCACCTCGAGTCTATCACCATCATATCCATTGTAACAGCATCTGTGCTATGGAAGAATAGAATATCCTATTCCAACATAAAAGATCAGATCAGTTTAAGAATAGGATTGGGAAGATGTAACTAATTGTGTAATAGATGTCTCCTCTTTAAATAGAGGAGACATCAACATTAGAGAATATTACAAAAATTACAGATTACGGAAGGTTTAGCAGAGAGAGAGTTACAGAGAAGGAACGTGACTCATTTTGTAATATGTTACATTTGACAGATGAATAAAAGATTGTTCTGAGCATTTCTTCTTAATTCATTTGTCTGGGGAATCTTGTGAGAAGGAAAGGGCCCACCTTCCTCACAAGATTCACCCATTAATTTTTGTAGTGTGTTAACTGTTATTTTCCTTTACGACTTGTTAAAAATCTGTTTTGCTGAAATCATTTATGCGTTATCGAAACTATGTTATCTATTGCTGAAACTCTGTTTCCATTTATTGTCGTATTTGTTTCATGTAATTCATTTCTAGATAATATTTGATTAATTTAATCGGTGATCTTGTTTACAGAATGAGTTTGTGAAAGTGTGGTAGTAAAAAACAGGTGCTGAAGATTCCTATTTGGGGAATAGGGTCATGTTCTCTATTATAGCATAATTGGTCTTTTCTTCTGCAGATTTTTTTCTCTTCCTAGATTGATGTTTTCTTAATGTAATCCAGGATTCTTTTGATAATTTTCTGCAATAGAAAGATTGCTTTTGCTGTAACTCAAATTATAACTTCATTTTGTTTAAAGCAAGGTGTGATTAGTGTAATTTCTACTACAACCTTTCATTTCTTTTGAGATTGAGCATATACAGTGCGTGTTGCCTTTGAAATAAACAAACTTCCCTGGGTTGACAATTTATGTAGCACTTTAATAAGTAATTAAAGTGACCAAAAAATACCTCTCAGGCTGCTTACACTGTCTCTTCTTATTTCTAGGGATTCCGACAAAGTCATCTACATCCTTCAAAATCTTTCAAAGTTCCATGCTCGTTCTCCCACTGGTAGTGGGTGGATCTATAGGCTCTCCCTCTTGCAAATCCTTGGGATACACATCCCTTGGATCACTATGCCTTGGAGAGGCCAATAAATTTTCTACTACTGGTTGTTGGAGCTGGAACAGAGGCTCTTCCTCAAATTGCATAGTAGAAGGCAACTCACGAGATCTTCTGAAGGCCTTCTCCTCCATGAACTTCACATCCCTTCAGAACAACACTTTCCTTCTCTCATGAATGTAGATGCGATAAGCCTTTGCATTCTCGCTGTATCCTACCAGATACCCCTTTTTAAAAGCCATCTCCAACTTCTTCCTCTTATCAATGGGCACATGACAGTAAGCAGTACTGCCGAAGATCCTAAAGTGACTCACTTCAGGCTTACTGCCAATGAAGGAACTTTCTGGCGTGATATTTCCCAGTGCAACGTGAGGAGTCTTGTTCTGAATGTAGACAACTGTATTACACACTTCAACCCACAAGAATTTGGGCATGTCTTGGTCATACAACATAACTCTTGTTGCTTCAAAAATATTTTGGTTCTTTCTTTCTGCCACACCATTCTACTCTGAATTGTATGGAGCTATCAACTCTCTTTTGATGCCTTCCCTTGCGTAGAATCTGGTGAATTCTTTATCTATGTATTCACCACCATTATCTAATTGCAACACCTTGATCCGCTTCCCTGTCAGATTTTCTACTAGAGCCTTAAACTCTTTTAATTGACTAAATACTTCATCATTGGTCTTCAAGAAGTAGATCCAGGTTTTCCTGGAATGGTCATCAATGAAGGTGACAAAATATTCGGCACCGCTAAGAGCTCTAGTGGACAACGACCCACAAAAGTCTAAGTGTATCAAATCTAATACACCCTTGGCCCTATTGTTTCTTCTCTGATATGCTACCTTGGCATATTTTCCCAATGCCCCTTGCAGATATCATCTCGTTTAGTGATTAGCTCTGGAACACCTGTGATAGTCTTATGGAGAGTTCTCAACACCCCATGATGAAAATTCCCCATTCTTCTCTACCATAGTTCATTCAGGTCCATTTCATTTGCGCCGTCGACCAGTGCCATTGGAGATTCAAGCTGTAGCTTGTACAGTTTGTTGCTTCTTACCCCGATTTGTGCCTTTTTCTTCCACTTGGGGTGCTTGACGTAGACTCTATTGCTAATAAAGTAGATGTCATATCCTCGGTTTTGAAGTTGAGACACTAAGAGTAAATTCATCCCCAAACATGGCACATGCAGCACATTAGTGGCCTAGATTCTATTTCCCACCTCAGTCTAAAAAAATACGGTACCTCTTCCAACGGGAGTGAATTTTACTTTATTACCCATGGTTATTTTTAAATTCATCTACTCTTATTGGTAGTCAAAAAAATAGTCCCGTACTCCAGTCATGTGAGCAAAGGCTTCACTTTCAATATACTAGACATTAGAAGAAGCAGTGATTGATACACAAGCAAAATCTTCCTTAAGTCTGGATGCCAATACAGAGACATCCTAATCCATCTATTCTGTCGTGATTCTTCCCCTTCCTGGAGAACTGCGTGAAACCTTTTGCATTGTTTCTGTAACATTAGATTTCCATTCATTGGTAGATGCCCCCTTTCTGGTATTCATCTCTGGCTCTAATACCATGTGAAGTTTTCAAACTGAAAAATAAATAGTTGCAGTGATAGATTTATTTTTCCTATTTATTATTTCAATAAGTTATTATTCAGAAATTTTATGAAAAATATTGAAGTAAATGCTACTAAAACATTCAAAAATATATATTCAGAGAAATAAACAATAGGGAACATAAGCACAAGAATCAATCACATGTACACAATTATTTTTGGACAATTGTGCTTGGAAAAACCCAATGCAGGAAAACCGGTGCAGCATATGAGGTTTTTATTAATTCTTCAGCAAATGATATCTTTACAAGGAAATTATGAAACACCTGAGACTAAATTTCTGGCTTACTTGGACAATTATCTGACACTGTGATAAACCCCTGAATGCTCATGTGTCTACTTGCGTGATTCACTACATAGTCCCAATGCTGGATTGCGTGAGTTTGCGTGGGTTTTCTACGCTGCAACCTAAGCTGCCTTCAGTGACTCCCTGCTCCCCTCTGTCCCTGATCTCAATCACTACTGACTCCCTCCTCCTCCTTCTTCTACAAACTTTTCGCCCTAAAACTCTCCCACTGAAATCGAATTCTACTTCAGAATGGATCTCCTTCGCGTACTGAGTGTATGCCCAACTTGTTTTCTAAATGATCCTCAAGCCTTCTTTTATAATCTTCCTGTTGGAGAACCAATGGCCCAGATTAAAAGATTAAGCAATGGCTAAGATTAAAACTTGACTTGATCCATGTTTTCTAGAAGATTCACACTCTGACTTATTAATACCTTTTAATTATTTCATTTACCTAATTTTAGACTTAGGGTGTTCATTAGAATAATAAATTGTTTTAATAAGTCATGAACCGAGTGAAATTTCCACAAAATATTTCTGGGTTCTTTGGAATGTTGTTGTCCAAGCCTCCCTACAAAGTTTGAGACTTGGAACACTTTGATATGCTACAAAAATAAACACCCATGACTTCCCATGTCCTCTAAAAGTGGTGAAAAAACAAAGTATGAACCAAAGTGCGACCATGGGGGTGTCACATCTACAACATGGAGGTGAGCACCCTGGACTCGCCCGCATGAAGGCAGGGTGCCCTGGCGCCCATGTGAAAATAGTGCATGCACGATGGGTGAGAGGATGGGTGACACGATGCGCAAACCAAATGAGTGAAGTGAACCGAGTTCGTCATGTGCATGACAAGGGTGCATGCCCTGAGCGTGTTTGTGAGCCCAAAGGTGACTTGCAAGACACAATGACGGATGGATGAGTTGGGCATGTCAAGTGGACCAGGAATCTTGGGTGAAGGGTGAACTGGGAAACATAGCGGTCATGTATACCTATGAAATAAACGAAAGCGGTTCAGTGGGCGATGAGATTTGAGGAAATCAACCGACATGAAAAGTCGTAGCATGACGTGCACGATTGGTGGGTCAACCCAAATTGGGAAGGGGCGCCCATAGAAAAGAAGTAAGGTCACCCCATGACTTCCCATGAACATAGTTCCCACGAGGGGGTCTCATAATGATTTTTATAAAATTGACTAAATTAATGTTTAAGTGTTAAAAGTTGGTTTATAATTGATTCATTATGCAACATGGTACTAAAAAATGATAATATTGTGTTATCATTAATGAGCTAATGATTTGTGTTGATTGATTTGCACAGCAGGGTGAACACCCAAACCCTGGGCGTGCTCACACGAACGCGGGGCACCCGAGTGCCCATGGGGTGTCGCGTGTTGGGAATGCCAAGGTGCCTATGCGATGATTTGGTGGGTCACACAAAAGAATTAATGGCAGCCTATGACTTTCCATGCCCACTCAAAGCGACGAAAAAATAAAGCATGAATTGAAGTGTGACTATGAGGGTGTCGCATGCACAATATAGAGGCGAGTAGCCCGCGTGGTGGTAGGGCACCCCAATGCCCATGTTAAAATGAGGCATGCATAATGAGTGACATGATAGGCTAGTTGAATGAGTGAAGTGAATCGAGGGTGTCGTGTGCATGACAATAGTGCGTGCCCTCGGCACGCTCAGGAACCCAAAAGGTGACTTGCATGACACGAAGAAAGATTTATGATTTAGTCACGTCGAGTGGACTGAGTGAGTTGGGCAATAGGTGAACCGAGAGACACGGTGGTTGAGAAGATGTGAAAAATAAGAAAGGAAAATATGTGTGAGCGGTCAGGTGAACAATGACATTTGAGCGAAGCAATTGATGGGAAAATTCATAGCATGACATGCATGGTTGGTGGGTTAGCTTGACTTAGAAAGGGGTTCCCACAAAAAAGAAGTAAGGTCAGTTCATGATTTCCCATGAACAAATTTCCCACTAGGGGGTCTCATAATGATTTTTAGAAAATTGAATAAATTAATGTTTAGGTGTTAAGATCTGGTTTATAATTGATTGATTATGTAGCATGATATTAAAAAATTATAATATTTTGTTTTCATTGATGACCTAATGATTTGTGTTGACTTATTTTCACAACAAGGCGAACACCTGAACCCTGGGCATGCCCACACGAAGGCAAGGCTCTCGAGCGCCCATGGGGCATCGCGTGTTGGGTATGCTAGGGAACCTATGGGAAAATTTGGTGGGTCAGCCATACTTGGAAAGAGGTTCCCAAACAAAATAAGTAAGTTTAGCCCATGACTGTCCATGCCCTCTGAAAGTGGTGAAAAAATGATGACATTTGAGTGAAGAAACTAATGGGAAAATTCATAGGGTGATGTGCATAGTTGGTGGGTTGGCTCGCCTTGGCAAGGAGCGCCCGTAGAAAAGAAGTAAGGTCGACCCATGAATACCCATGAAAAGAGTTCCCACTAGGGGGTCTCATAATGATTTTTATAAAATTGACTAAATTAATGTTTAGGTGTCAAAAGTTGATTTATAATTGATTGACTATGCAATTTGGTAATAAAAAATGACAATATCTTGTTGTCATTGATGAGCTAATGATTTGTGTTGATTGGTTTGCACAGTAGGGTGAATGCCCTCTTGAAAGATAATGATTTTTCGCGAGGGATGAAAAAATATCTTGAGATAGTCGTGATGTGACTTGAGATGTGATGTCACCATTATTATCATCACCATTATCATCATCTAAAAGTTTTATCAATTGATTGTATAATTTTTTGTTTTGCACTATCTATTATTTGCAACTTTCAATGAATCAATTTCCAGAGTGCTACAAAATTCTCTTGAGCTAGTCATGATGTGACTTGAGAATGGGGCCAACGTTGAATTTTCTTCAATTTGTGCTTATATGCACAAACATTTGAAATGGTTATGGTAGATGCATGAATTGACGATATGGGAGGGCTTTTAGATACAAATACAACTCACAAAAATAATTTGACAATCAAAATACAAAATTATAACATATATAAATTTCAAGAAGATGAAATTATTTATTACTATTTACGAGTTGCAGGATTATAATGTACTTCATAGTATAGAGGTTGAGAAAAATCCTTTATACCCTTCCATTCGAGAAAACTTCTTACCCTTCATCTTCATATTTTTCATCATCATCATCATCACCATTATCTTTGTCATATTCATCAACATCATCATTGTCATCATCATCATCTTTTTCATCCACATCATCTTTAACAATGCTTGACTAATGGATACTCTTTTAGTTTTCCATGAAACCTCCAACACAAATCTCTTATATTCAAACAATGTATTATGTCAATTCATTATACTATTCAATTTAGTAAATAGCTAAGAGAACTATTCATGTGTATTTAAATTCAACCTAAACACTTGACATATGGTTTGGTGTCATCATATTTATATTCTTAATTTTTAGTTATATTAATGAATGAATTGTTGTTTTCCACATTGTGTAGCCATGTTGAACTAGGGGCTCCTCAGATGTTTAATCACTAGATACCATGGGACTTCATCATAATAACGTCAATGAAACCATTAAATTTTTATTCACATGTCGCACATAAAATACATGATTAATTTCAACAAAAAAACATACAAGGTTATATATTAAGATTATTATATATATTAATGTGATATATGGCCAATATTAATATTATATTAAAGTACAATTAAATATAGCATTTAATTTAATTTAATTTAATTTTAAGTTATATTATTTTATAAATTGTTAATTTAATGTAATATAATATAATTATATGCTATATTATATTTATCTTTAATTTTGTGTTTTGTGTTTGGGGTCCAATATAAGAAAAAAAACTAGCGTTTAAGCCACATTTTTTGGTTTCCCTTCGATCTGCATACGAGGGCACCAGGGTTTCTCTCGCCTTTCAAATCTCATCACTGCTTCACTCGCCTTTCAGAGCTTGGCACCACATTGGCACTCATGGCTAGACGATCCTCAAATTCTCTGGTAAGCACACTAGATATCTTGACATTTTGTTATTAGTATTTTGTTTTGGATTAATTATTTCCTCTGTATATGGTTTTGTGAACTATTACATATATTAGGGCTTATTAGGTGCCCAAATATATTCTCTCTGCTTTTCAAATCGCCCAAAAAATTGTTTTAGATGCCTCCACATATTCAACCTAGGGTTATCCTTGTAGGATTCACAAATTGTATGAAGTCATACCACATAGATCTATATCACTTCCATAGCTCAAGAAATAATATTATGAAAAATGGAGACTGATGTTGGGTGAATACACTTGACAATGCTCATCACATGGCGACGATCTCTCAAAAAATGTCGCCCATCCAAATTTAATTCTTGCATTTATAATTTGGCCTTGAAATGTGCAATTCTCCCTGTCGTCTCTGGAATTATATTCCTCATAGGCTTTTCTCCCCTAATTGTTTCTCTCCTGGTCACCTCCCCTTGTAATCATCTCTACTCCCCCTGACCACGGTCTCATGACGCCCAACCCATGCAACTCCATTATGAGAAATGATAGAGTAAAAGGACACCACCCAGGAAGGGGAAGAGGATGTGGTCATTCTCCTACCACTATGGATGATGCCTCCATTTCCACCCATTTTGATAACAACATGCTTGAGAACATTAGAAGAAGTGTGGTTGCCATGAAAAAGGATGAGACCTGCAACACACGTCCCTTTGGTCTCTATGCAATCTCCTGCACCGTCAACTAAAATATAGGGAGTAGGACAAGTCTAAAGCCACTATCTGGCTAGCAGAGCTTTTTTCACACCTCATCAATTCCACCTCCTCAATAAAACAACTTTAGAGACCTTAAAATTTCATACTCTTCCAACCTCACATCCCTTGCGATCTATCACTCGTGTTTCGCTCCCACCAACTCATCCTCTTTTCCTCCCCATATATCTCCTCCTCCCTCCCCCCTCGTTCTAGACCTTATGGGTGCTACATCCTAGAAGAGGCCCCTGAGGAATCCAACATTGTGCATGCTCAAGGTAGCACTGAGGTACAAGGAGGAATCGAAATGACTACAATCATATCTCTAGTGTGACATGCACTAGCCACTGGTGACTTGGAGATAAGAAGGCTGGTAATTGAATTTTCATTTTAATTGATGAATATCATAACAAGCATTTTTGGCTTGATGGACATCAGAGTGTCCTTTCCTCTTTTCTTAGGACTAAGTGCACATATTTTAGGCTCGAGAAGCTCCCAACACCATTACAATTTGTAGCTATCCTTGCTTTACAACCATCAGCCATGGCGCCGTGAGGCTCAACCCTCCACTGTAAGCTGAATGGAATTATATTTCAGATGTTAAAATATCTGGAAAACTTAGACTATGGTTTCCCCTCATAGGGGTAGATAATTTTTTATCACATACTCTAGTTCCCTCATTCCATGGTAGAGATGGATACTACGTTTGTACATTGTGTAAGTTTTTCTCAGTTAATATAATGTAGAAATGATTTCTTACAAAAAAAAACAAATGTCTTATCTTCAACCTTCAATAAAGAAATTAAGCTTCTCACTCATGGTCCTATTTCTACATCTTTGTTTTAGTGAATTGTCTTGAATGAAAATATAATGTTATGCAACCAACTCAGAATACAATAGAAATGATAGATAAAAAACTTAAAAATATCCTCTTCGAGGGGGAAACCTCCTTTACATTACACAAATGAAAAATTCCTAGATGATACAAATTAAAATACATCTTTTATATATATAGGAGTGTAAGGGGTCAAAATATAATGAGAGCCTACATAACAATAATAATTTAAGGGCACAAGAATAACAATATGGGGATACACTAGTATTATAGGGACCTAACATGCCCCTGTCCTTCAAAAAAAAATTGTCCTCAATGCATGAGTAGTTTTGGATGATTCTGTACAAAATTCTCATCCTCCCATGTGGAATCTTCAGCGGGTAAGTTCTTCCATTTGATGAGATACTCTAAAATTGATCGATTTCGTAGCTATCAGGTTCTTATTTCCATGACTGATTCAGGTTCCAATATGATTTTTCCTTCCTCCTAAAGTTATGGAAATATTGTTTGAACTAGGAGCTTGTCACCTATAACCTTCTATAGCATGAAACAAGGAAAACTGGGTGCACTTGGGAAGATGCAGGAAGCTCAAATTTGTATGCCATCTACCA
Organism: Pinus albicaulis; assembly: GCA_034641835.2. Lineage (NCBI taxonomy): Eukaryota > Viridiplantae > Streptophyta > Pinopsida > Pinales > Pinaceae > Pinus > Pinus albicaulis. The sequence goes on from CM076579.1 coordinate 651,342,913, forward strand.
ATATTTTTGAACACTTGTAAGGACCTGTTGGCTCAAGGGGTCTTGACCCAGGTTCGGTGTGCAAGGTTTGCCAACAAACCCCTATACTACTAGCCTTTCGGTAGTGACCTACTTGCGCAGGTCAAAGTCTCACCCGAAGTAGTATGGGTGGGTGCTGGAACCAGGTTTCCGTACCCTGAGAAAGGATGGGTAAAGCAAGAAAAGCTGTGCTAGGTCCTGTAATCAGCGATTACCTTATTCTGCGCAAGGTTAATTAGGTCTCTGGTCGCATCCACGTATGCTAGATATATAGTTATATGGTTTTATGACAATAAAATAGCTATATATAAACATAACAAAATAGATCCGGATCCAGAAACACACTTACGAAAATCTTCACAGACTAAAGACAGAAAATACATAATACAAAAATTACGAACAATTCGCACCAGATTACTCACAGATTCAGTTCTCTATTAATCCTTCTTATTCATTCATTCATCAATCTTTCCTTACAATTCCCTTCCCAACCTGCACACACAGCAGCAGGGTCTGCACACAGCTGGACTTGGATCTCTACACACACAGCTAGCAGGAGTCTATTCCCCAAAACCCAAACAGATAGCTTAAATCACAATTCGCATCAATAGCTCATCATATCCTACCTCACAATAAAAAAATTGTCCTATATTTATAACAATCTAGCCTAATCCTTCCTATGGTCCGCAAACCATGGTTTTCGGACCCCTGGTTTTCCCTTTTACCCAATACAACGCTTTTGGGGCTTTGACCCACCCCAAAACCCCTCCGCTAGATTAAATCTAATCAAAAATATCCAAAATGGACCAGTTTCGTAGCTTGTTAGGAGACCCTATTCCAACAGTCCCCCAACACAATCTTGTGACTCGTCCCGAGTCATTGCAGCTACCATATAGTCATTGAACTCGGTAAGGCTTGAGTCGACTACCATTGAAAAGGCCTAGTACGATGTCTCCATGTAGGGTAGCTAGCTGGACTGCTCCACTATTTGTGATTTCCTTAACTGTGTAGGGACCAAGCCAGTGCTGTCGGAATTTTCCTGGATGTTTCACAAATTGGCTATCATATAAAAGGACAAGATCACCTGCGATGAACATCTTTCGGTGAATATGTCGATCATGACATGCTTTGTCACGAGCCTTTTGAAACTGTTGATGAAAATTATCAATAAACTAGTCTTCCTCCAGAGCCACAAGTTGCGCAAGATTCTCCTCTATGATATCGGGGTCCGCCATATTGGTAAATGTTGTAATGCGTAGGCTAGGAACAATATATTCAATGGGCATAATGGCCTCTTTGCCATAGACCATCCAGAAGGGGGTTCTGCCCGTTAGCTTCTTGCAGGTCATTCGGTAGGCCCACAGAATAGAGGGAATGCAAACATCCCAGTAACTACGATTGGCATTGCAAACCTTAGTTAATGCTTGTTCCAAAATTTTGTTAAAAGCCTCAACCGCCCTATTTTCCTGAGGGTGGTATGGGGTACTCTTCGCATGGTGGATCCGGAATTCCTCATTCAAGGCTTGAATCATTTGGTTGAAAAAGTGTGTACCTTTGTCACTCATTAGGATTTTTGGGTAGCCAAACCTAGTCAGGATCTGCTCAAAGATGAAGTGCGCAACAATATTCGCAGTACAATCCTTTACCGCTTGTGCCTCATCCCATCGAGTGACGTAGTCAGTGGCGGTGATAATGTAGCGTGCACCTGTTTACGTTCTTGGTAGATTGATGGGTCCTATAAAATCAATGGCCCATTTGTCAAAAGCCTTTAAAGCCACTTGAGGCTGTAAAGGCATCTCATCTTGGTGTGAAGGTCATCCTATGCGCTGACAGGTATCACAAGACCGAAAATAGGTGTATGAATCTTGATGCAAAGTAGGCCACCATAAGCCAGCCCTCAAAATATTTTGTGCCGTTGCACATCCTGCATAGTGGCCTCCTACGACAGCTTCATGTGCTTTTGCTAACATGACATGCCATTCATGTTCTCAGACATATCTGTGTAGTATTTCATCAGCACCTAGCTTGAATAACTGATCGACGAGGATAGTAAAGTCTGTGGCCTGAGTAACCAATTCCTTCTTTTGTTGTATTGAATATCCAACCGGGGCCATGCCTTTAGTGAGGAACTCAATGATATCAGCAAAGTGTGCGTCAACCACCTTAATGGTAAACAGCTACGCATCTGGCAAGCCTTCATCCAAACTAGTAGTTTCTTCCCCGGTTTCAATGTGAGACAGATGATCCAGGCCAGCATTCAACCTTCCGAGCTTGAAGATGATCTAAAAATCATATTCCTGGAATAGCAATAGGCCAGCATAAAATCTTCCCCTCCAACACAGGCTTGTTGACCAGGTATTTTAAAGCCGAATGATCAGTGAACATTTTAAAGTGTCCACCCAGTAGATAGTGCCGATATTTCTGTAGCACGTAGACCATAGCCAATCCTTCATGCTCAATGGTGGAGTAGTTCTGTTCTGCACTCGAGAATTTCCGACTCGCAAAGGCAACCAGGTGATCGATATCTCCTTCTCCAGTTTGAGTGAGAATAGCTCCCAAGACGATACCTGACGCATCCACATGTACATGAAATTCCTTTGACCAATCAAAAAATATTAGTATGGGGGCAGAGATCATCTTCTCTTTGAGCAGTTCAAAGCTCTTCTGACATTCATCATCCCAAAATAAAGACACATCTTTTTTTAGTAGCTTTTCCATAGGCGTTGTAATCAAGTCATACCCTTGAATGAATTTCCTGTAATAACTAGTGTGTCCAAGAATAGAACGCAGATGTTTCTCCATTGTGGGGACTGCCACGTTTATAATTACGGCTACCTTTGTAGGATCAACCATCAATCCCTGCCGACAGACTATGTGTCTGAGCAGGATTCCAAATGGTACACAGAAAATGCACTTCTTAATATTCAAGGAAATTTGGTGCTTCTGGAACGCATCCAAAATTAGTTGTAGGTTAAAGACATGTTCCTTTACTAAGCCAAAAACTGTCCAATCATCGAAATAAACCTCCATGAACTTATGAATAAACTCCTTGAATACAACAACTACGACCCTTGGAAAAATAGCAGGTGCGTTTTTTAGACCAAATAGCATGACCGTATACTGGAAAGACCCCCATTCAGTCGCGAAAGTAGTCTTACTACGATCTTCAGGTGCAATTCAGATCTGATGGTACCCTGAGAACCCATCGGTGAAGGAATGGCCTCCTGTCTGCCCATGCTATCAATGATTTCGTCGAAGAAGGGTGTAGGAAAGGGGTCATGGACGCAGGCATCATTTAACTTGCGCAAATCCATGCAGATGCATATTTCCCCCTTGGTCTTCTTTTCCTGGATGACCATTGGACTTACCCAGTCTGACTGCTCAACTGGTTCAATGATACCTGCGGCAAGCATTTTATCCAGCTCTTCCTTTACTTTTTTCTTGTATTTATGATTTAGTCGGTAAGGTTGCTGCTTGACGAGATGCGCCTCAGGTTTCAGAGTGATATGCATAATACCAAGGTCCCCGGTGATGCCCTTGAGCTTAGAGAACTTTGTCGGAAATAGGTCCTGATACTCCGTGATTTATTCTACGATTTTTCCTACAGTCCCCTCATCCCAATAGTCCCCAATCTTAGCCAGCTTAGGGTGTTCCTCCATCCCAATATTAACGTCACAGAGCTTAAGAGGCTATGTTACGTCAATATTCTACAGCGATGGCCCCAAAACAGCGTGTTCTCTTTTAGATTCCGAGACAGAAATGTTTCGATGATTATCCTTGTCCCCATCAATCGACAAGCTCTGAAAATTGGCTATGTCTTGCATCTACACGTCCCATTTCAGGACCATTGGGGCGGCGTGGTGGGGAGTATTCTTAAGGAAAAACGCATCAATGTCCTACAGAGCTTCATCGAGCGTCTTTGTCCCTCCAATCAATCTGAATGTTCTGAAAAAGTCCTCCTTTAGCGTTTCCCAGTGGCGGGTGCACTGGTGCAATTCCGCATCTAAGTACCAAGCCGCCAGGATAGGACCCAAGGCATGAAAAAATAGATGGACCCATTCTTCTGTAGTTCCATCAGACAATTTGGTCATCCAGACACGTAGATGTGCGCAGGGGTCCCCGGCTCCGAGGAACACCCTGGTGTGTATGTCAACTGGAGGGGCGAACCGTAGAAGCATCCTTTCCTGACACGTTTCCCAATCCAGGAATGCTTTCTTGTGGGTGTGCCATCAACGCGCGGGTGTCCCACGCATAGCCAGATTAAGGGCGCAGAGCCGTCGTTCTCTTGGCACCCTAGCTTCTAGTTTTCTTAGGAATTCCTGGACACTACCAGCCTCATCAAAGTGGGGTATATCTCTTACCTCTGAGGAAATGCAGTAGAGGGTTCTTGAGACCCGGGGGCAGCGTAGTGTCGAAACCTCGTGTAATCGGTTTTTCCAACTTTCCAGTTCCTGATCAGCGTCAGAACAACATTCACTATCCCTCCAGAATATCCCGTCTGTCGTGGTTTTAATCCTGTCTTCATCCTACTTAGTCAATCTATAAATGTGATCTAGTTCCTCGCGTTCGTAGGCTGGTTCCATATACTGCACACCTTCTGCTAGATCTAGTGGTATTATTACGCGTGTACTATTGTTTTCAAACACCATGCTGCACTTTTTGAGATTGATGACACCCCCCATGTCTATAGCCCAGTCTAGCCCGAGTAGTGCAGGGCATGGATCCGCATCTTCCACGATTTCGATAACCTCAAAGTCAACTAGGAATTTTAGTCCCGCGATATCTACAATGACTCTTGGCAACCATCCTAGCAGGATGATCTTCTGTTGATTCGCCATGCGCAGCTAGATAGTGTACCATTCCAACTTAGGTTCACCCATTTGTTTCCATGTCTGCTTCAGTAGTACATTCGCATCCGACCCCAAATCGAGAATAACTTGGTCCATCTCGTAGTCGCCAATTTTCGCAGTCAACCACATTTCTCATCCGGTGCATTTCTTGTAGCCATATAGTCGGTGGACACCTCAGGTCTCAGGAATGGTGTTGGGCCAGGCTGCGTATCTATGCAGTAATACTTGAAGAGTTTCTACAGTTGGCTGGTTACGTAGTATTTTCAAGCATGCCATTAGAAAGGGCTCAACCTCTTCCTCTCTCTCAAGGTGCACCGGAAGCTGCACAGGGCCTACCCGCGGTGCTTGTTCTGTGAGGTGCACTTCTCCCCTTGCTCCCTGGGTGACTATCCAGCTGCGTAGCTCAGTTTTAACCCTTTGCACATTCTACGTAGGGGTGGGTTGTTTTTCCTGCATCTTGGCTATTAAAATTGGGCAATCTTCAATATCATGGTCCAACTACCGGCAATATTTGCATGATTTCCTCGTGGGATTTGGGTAGTCCCTTGCAAAGTTCCCTATCTCTCCGTAGTTATAACAGATCAGATGCCCCCGAACCCATCCTGCACTTCCTCCCAGACCTCCCCTACCCCTTGTTGGGGAGCCACCAAAAGTCGCGGGGGATCTCGGCGACACGGGATCTGACTGTACCCTATAGAGGTTTCCCCAATCTACCAATAGTTCATATGTGCAACAATTCTACTCATCGTTCCCTACTGATCGACAGAACCTGCACCATTGTTGCTTCAGATCACCCATACTTATTCGGGGGCACTGGGTTGTATCATGTAGTCCTGCTACCCGGCAGTCATCACACCAGAGTGCAAGTCCGCTGGATCCGGGGTGCAGCGGACCAGGCCCCCCTATCTATAGGTAATCCGCTAATAGGGGACACTGGTCCTTAGTATGGCCAGACACCTGAAATCGTATGCACCAGAGGTCTGTGCTAACTCCTTTTCCCCATTCCATCTGCAAGCTCTGTATTTCCATGTGCATGGCTCCGAGCTGCTCTTGAATATGCTGTACTCCCCCCAACGCATCGTCCTTGGGCGCAACTTCGAGCTTCATGGCAGCTTCCAGGGCTTTTTCCTGTGACTCGAAGGTTTTTTGGCCCATTGGTATGCGTAAGTGAGGTAGCAACATGGCGATGAACCATTCCATGTGTTGTCTATCTTCATACTTGAACTCTCCTTCCCTAATTGCTTTCTTTAATCACTGATCGGCCTCCCACACCGACTCAGATGTAACTTTCTCGAAGTCTTTTACTTCGGCTACCAACTGAGAGTATGATTTTGGCTTCCAGAACTGTTGTTTTAGGGCATCTTTAATATTTTGAAGGGGTGCGCTTCCGTTTTGAGATATGTACCGCATATACTAGTCCAGCGCTCTATCTTCAAAGGCCAAGGACAACTGCACTCTTTTCATAGTATCGCTCACCACCCACTATGCCGTCCATACCGAGTCAACCATGAACCAAAAACGATCCATGTCTTCATCGACCGCACCTTTAAAGGTAGGTAATTTTAAGTGTACTTCCATTTCTCCTTCTAACAAGGCTCTGGTTGAGGGCTTGCCCTCCTGTGAGCCTGACGAACCTTGCGTCGGTCCTCTCCTCGATGGGCTACGGACAGACTGATTCTTTTCTAGATTGGTTTGATAATACCTATCGCTCCGTGTTGTACTCTCCTCCAGAGTAGCGCTCATTCACTTTCGCATCAAATCTTCATTATTTTCTTGTCAGTACCAGATCACTTCCTCAAAATTCTTCCAGGTCTTGGCAACGGAACCATTTTTTGGCTCGAGGGGTCCTGACCCAGGTTCGATGTGCAAGGTTTGCCAAGAAACCCCTATACTACTAGCCCTTTCGGCAGTGACCTGCTTGCGCAAGTCAAAGTCTCACCCGAAGTAGTATGGGTGGGTGCTGGAACCAGGTTTCCGCACCCTGAGAAAGGATGGGTAAAGCAAGCAAAGCTGCACTAGGTCCTATAATCCCCGATTATATGGTCACTTCCACATATTCTAGATCTATAGTTATATGGTTTTATGACAATAACACAGTAATATATAAACATAACATAATAGATCCAAATCCAGAGACACACTTACGTAGATCTTCACAGCTTAAAGACATAAAATACATAATACAGTAATTACCAACAATTCGCACCAAATTAATCACAGATTCAGTTCTCTATTAATCCTTCTTATTCATTCATTCATCAATCCTTCCTTACAATTCCCTTCCCAACCTGCGCACACAGCAGCAGGGTCCGCACACAGCTGGACTTGGATCTCCGCGCACACATCCAACAGGAGTCCGTTCCCCAAAACCCAAACAGATAGCTTAAATCACAATCTGCATTAATAGCTCATCATATCCTACCTCACAATACAAAAATGGTCCTCTATTTATAACAATCTAGCCTAATCATCTACCTGTTGTTTCATTCGATTCTGCGCCAAAGTGAGGTTATCCTTTATGGATAGGATAACTTGTTTTCTATGTTCAATGTGATCTTCCATTTCTTGAACCTTATATTTTTCTCTTAAATATGATGTGATGGATGGTGGATGATATCCATAAAGTGCCATAAATGGGGTCATTTTTGTTGCATTATGGAAGGAAGTGTTATACCACCATTCAACCACAAGTAACCACTTAACCCATTATGTTTGTTTATCAGATGCAAAGCAACGAAGATATACTTCCAAACATTTCTTCATTGTTTCAGTTTTCCCATCAGATTGGGGATGATAAGATGCGCTATGAGCTAATTGAGTACCCAAACAAGAAAAAAATTCCGTCCAAATATTTCTAGTAAAAATGGGATCTCCATCACTTACAATAATCTTTGGGTTTCCATGTATCTTTTGAATTATTTCCATAAATGCAGTAGAAATTGTGTTGGATTTAAATGGATGATATAATGCACAAAAGTGTGCATACTTGGCAATTCTATCAACTACCACCATGATGACACTCTTTCCTTCGGACTTGGGTAAACCTATGATAAAATCCATTGAAACCTCCTCCCAACATTTAATTGGGATGAATAAAGGTTGTAAGAGACCCTAGATCTTAATTGTCTCCACTTAATTTTGTTGGCAAAACAAACTTTCTGGCACAAACTTTTGAATATCAGATTTAAGGCCATCCCAAAAAAAATCCTTCTTGACCCTGTGGTAAGATTTTAAAAATCCTGAGTGCCCTCCTTGTTGATTTTACATGAACTTGGGTCTGGGTTAGAGTCAAAACTCACTAAGGCTACCAAACCAAGAATATCAACCATAAACTTCTTTGCACAATGGAAAATATAAAGCATTAAATCACATATGCACAATATAAATGGTTTTTAAAAAAATTGTACAATAATGTACAATCCCCAAAATTCATTATATTAAACCAAATCTGAATAAAAAAACTATATATGGTATACAAGATTCAATGACAACTTCTCTACAACTTCTTTGTTGTATCTTGTATTTCCGATTCGTCGCACCCGTACTTATCACTAGTAGTGCCTTAGTCCATCAAGGCCAATACACATCCAGACTTCGGGAGGGCTTCCACCTAACACTGTTGTACGCCATTCTGTAGAGTGTACATGAGATGATCCAATCTGCTCTCTGGGTATGCCTAATTCCCGATCTCCAATCTACCAGGCTAGAAACAAATTTTGTCCATCAAGGTGTTTCACATCGGCACCTTTCTTCATCCAAACTTTAGATACTCTCTGTCCTTCAAGATAGCTCATCTAGGGCTACTTTGGGTAGCCAACATGCTACCCTCCAACAATCCTATGGCTCCCAATCTTGTCACTGCTGAATCTACAGCTAATATGACACTTCACCTCCTTGGAATGTCATATAATTGGCTTCAGTATGCTGCCCCACAAACAGATCCAATATGTTCATGACTTGACCGAATACACCTCACAAAACTACTGATGTCACCACGTTGCAATGTTGTACTTCTACACCACTAGTTAGGGCACACCACGTTGTCCTTAACCTCCATACAACTAAAAAAAATCCTCCCAAAAGTTGTGGTCCACCATAGGAGAGATCCTCCATGCATACGTTGTCATCCAAACTTGTTGTCCACCTAGGACGTAACCCTTAAGGGCTCTAACTGCTGGCTATTACATCTAGCCTAGCCCAATAGTGACTTGTACTTTCGGTCCCCACCAAAACAGTTTGAAATCTTCCCTCCAAAACAACTATGTTTTGTCCTCAATTATGCAACCTAATATAACTAGAAAACACACCTAATAAGACACCTTAATCATGCCCAAAACAACCTTGATCCCACTTTTTTTTCCCTACAACAACAAAAATACCCTATGTTGATCTACTAGACCTCCTTCATGTTGTCCCTTAGGCTTCCTTGCTGTGGATTAGACTCCTATTTCAGAGGTATATTGCCCAAAACTTGGATGCTAAAATGACCTCGTATCACCTTTAATTTATAAACATGAGTGCTCCACGAATTTGATTGAAGAGACACATCTATTGGAACCCTTTTACACAAATCCTACATGACTTGGTAACCAATAATTACCTTGTCAACTTCAAACATTCATTTCTCTATAACAACACCTAGGATTCTGATGATTCTTGATGCGTTGGAATCGTATCACTGTGCACTATCATCCTCATCAATCACATACTATATCTTCATCATAGTTTGGACAAAAATCATGATGGGTGCAAAACCCCTCGCTTGGGTTCCCAACCCACAAGCTACCCTTGTGGTGCTTTTCCCTCCAAACACTGAACCCTAGGGCTTGGAGTACCTCCCAAGCTATACAAATCAACACTCCCTCTTAGGGAGGGAGGTACCACATTGGAAATGTTGTCATTGATGGCAATGGAGGCGATAAAGATAGAAGCAACAATGGAGGCAAATATAGAAACGAGGCAATGGAAATGACAAAGAAGCAAACGAAGGAAGCGAATATAGAGGTAGAACCATTATCGGCGGTACGAGCGGGCGGAGCGACGAAGTAGCGGGCGAGACACGAACGAACACACACATATCATAAATATAATTCCGGGAATCATAACCCAAGCGGCAATGTAATGCATAGTTAATATAAATTTCATTCCGGGAATCGTATACTCCAGTGGCAAAGTATTGCTCTTTATATTCAAAGGACCAAAACATATATATATATATGTATATCCATATGTAGCGTGAAGAGATTCAAAGAACCAAAGTACCATAAGGCGAAACCTGGTGCATCGAGGAAGAAGTGGAACCGTGACCAAGAGGAACAATAATGATAGTTTGGAGCTGAACGGTGGTTTTTATCACACCGCTTTTGCGGGTTGAGCGGTATTCAAGAAGTTGGCTCCGATTCCATAGAACGGGCGACACGCATCCCTGTACGACTCCACAAAACCGCTTGTCACTGCACGCCATCGCGCGTTATTGTTCGACTCAGGATGCCCAGCGATATTGTTGAACGCCGTTGATCTGAGAAGGGGTCATCGGACAACGGTCACTTGCCATAGATGCGCGAATGTTACCCAAGGTATGGCGCGCCATCGCGCGCTATTGTCCGTGCAAGTTTCCCGAGCGATATCCGTCGAATCATCAGAATCCATGCAATGTGATGTCCGTCGTTGGATGTGGTAGATCGTTAACGCTGGGGCCCAGTCCAACACGCAACTATCGCAATATCGCAACTATCGCAATATCGCAACCATCGCATCCATCGCAACCATCGCAACCATCGCATCCATTGCAAATATCACAACAATCGCAATATCGCAGTTGGTTGAAACTGCACAGCAACTATCGCAAATAGAAGTTTGCGATTGCGATTAATCGCATCACATCAGAGTCATCACATTGGGAAACATGTCAGGTGGGCCCGAAATGAGTTTTTATATGTTTAAACAGGTTTTATTATATACGCCAAGAATTGATTTAAGTCATACCTAAAAGGGCAGTTTGTATGTTAAACTTATGCCAAGAGCTGAAGTTGGATTATATATAAAAGGGGCGCTGTCATATATATATATATATATATATATATAGATATATATAACGCTGTTATGATGTGCCGCGTGGTCCGTGGGTTATATATATGCCTCGGCTTAATGGGAGGGAGATTATTAATATAAAACAATTGTGATGAACGTATGTTCCGCTTGCGGAACTCGCCACATCAACAAGACACGTACTATGTACAGAGCGTTGGAATTTGTCCATATTTACAGTCAGCTGGTATAAAAAGCTCAGTTATGTGTATGCAACAGTTACACCACAGCAGAGGACAGAAAAGCAAATAGAGCTGAAAGGAGATAAAACACAGTCACAGAAAAGACAATCACAGTCAAAGAAAAGCCAAAAGACTAAATGAGTTGAGCTGGAATTCTCATTGTAATTTGAATGTAAATGTTTTAATCAATTTTTATTGTTTGTGATGCATTGGAAAGTCTCCGGAAGAGAGCAAATATCCCACTGAAATATTAAAATAAGCACCTACAGTTATATTTATTGAATGAGCAGATAAAAGGAATGAGAAGACAGAAGCCAAAGAGTCATGACTATCCAAATTCTTGGTGAAATACAAATAGTCATGTGAGGAACTCTATAAATAATATTACCTGGATATGCATAAAAAAGGTTAGAGAGAGTAAATCTAGAGAAGGCAGAATATAGAAGTGTGAGGCAGAGAAGATTAAGAAATTAAGAGCAGAAAGAGAAGCTACAGAACAGAGCTGATATCTGAGGTAAATCAACAAACCTTCAGTTTGATAAATTGAGGAAGTTGGAGCTTCGCTATCAAGTTGCAGCTTAATAGGTGTCAGTTGTAGCTGACTGACGTTGGAGCCTCCTGTAGGTTGGTGCCTGCAGAAAATTGAATGGAGTTGGTGCTTCCTTGCAAGCTGTAGCTTGCAGAATTGAGGTAGGAGCCTCCTGTAGGTTGGTGCCTGCAGAAAAACAGTGGTGAGAGGGAGTTGGAGCTTGCCTTTGCATCACAACAATAATAAGATGTGGTTTTCTCCCTTTATGGGTTTCCACTTATATCTGGTGTCTCTGTGCATGATGTGTGTGTGTTGATCTGATCTTCTGCTTAATACCTGCTGCTCTCATACTAAGTCTACTGTTATACTATATTAACACTTGTTGCTCACATTCTAAGATTACTCACATATTAAGTTGGACATGAAATGAAGGTGTAAATAAGTTTTAATTAAAAGTTACAAAATTCCATGAATGTCTTAAACTGATTCACCCCCCCTCCCCCCCTCTCAGTTTAACTAAGGGTTCAACAATTGGTATCAGAGCGGGTTCCTTTGTACAAGTTTAAAAACTGAAAGGAGATCCTAGGTTCCCAAGATGGCTAGTAAAGAAGGATGCTCAACCAATAAAGCCCCTTTCTTCACTGGTGAAAATTATGCTTTCTGGAAAATCAGAATGAGGACATACATAATGTCTCTAGGAATAGAAGTATGGGCTGCAGTGGAATTAGGATATGCTCCAAAGGCAACTGACACAGAGAAAGAAACAAAACAAGATTTTGTGGCTAACACAAAAGCCATGAATGCCATCTTGAATGGATTATGTGAAGCAGAGTTTATTAAAGTAATGCACAAAGACTCTGCCAAAGAAATATGGGATACTCTTGAGAACATACATGAGGGAGACAAGAAATTAAAGACTGCCAAACTTCAAGTCTATAGAGCCCAGTTTGAGAACTTAAAAATGAATGATGATGAAGACATTGCCAGTTTCTTCCTAAAAGCTGCAGAAATTATTAACAATATGAAATCTCTTGGAGAAAAAATGCCAGAAAGTATAATTGTGCAAAAGATTCTAAGATCTCTTCCATCCAGGTTTAATCCAAAGGTGTCTGCAATAGAAGAAACAGCTGATTGGGAGACCTTGACCATGAACCAGCTACTTGGAAATCTAACGGCCTATGAAATGAGGCTCCCACAGAAGAAGACAAGTACGAGGGAGGCAGCTTTTAAATCAGAAAAGAAGAAAGAAGAAGAGGGAGACATATGCTCTTGCTCAGATGAAGAAGAGGCAAAATTTGTCAAGAAATTGGATAGAGGATCAGGTAAATACAAAGGTAAAATTCCTTTCAAATGCTTTAATTGTGGAAGAGTTGGACACTATGCTGCTAAGTGTCCTCACAAGAAAGTAAGGAATCAGCCTCAAGAGCCAGAGAGAAATAAATCAAAGAACTGGCAGAAAGGAAAGAAGTTCAGCAGAAAATCCTTCTATGCTCAACAAGACAGCAGTACATCTGAAGATTCAGATGAATCCTCAAGTGAAGAAGGAACCTCTGAATTCTTATTGATGGCCATAGAAGAACTTGAAGGTCTCCTGCTAGAATATGAAGAAGAAGAAGGTGAAGTCGACCTTGAGGGGGAGCTAAGAAGTGCTCTAGAAGAGATTGATAGACTCAAACTGAAATGCAGAAAACAAAAGGACATTCTCCTCAAGTATGTACGAGAAGAACAGAATTCAGAAGTCTTTAAGCAGCTAAAGATAGAGCTTGAAGAAGCCAAGAAGATAGAGGACATGTTACTTAAGCAAATCAAAGAAAAAACTCAAGAACAAGAAAAGTTGGAAGAAGAAGTAGTATGTCTCAAGAAGAAATTAGAAAATGCTCAAAGGAAAGTGGTTACAAACTCTTCTCAAACAACAAGCTCTAGTAAGTTGAATGAAATTCTGGTTGCTCAAAGATCCCCTATGATAAAGACTGGAATAGGCTATGAAGGAGAATCAAGTAAAGGAAAATAAAAGGTTGACAGAGAGATTATTTTTGTAAAAGCAAAGAAGAATGATGAAGCAGCTCAAAAAATTCCTACAAAAGAAGAAATCTGTAATAAGGAAGACAAAGATCAGAAGAAACCACTAGTAGCAAAGAATGTTATAAATACTAAGACCCCTGAGTATGTAAAATTTGGAAACCATCAAAGGAGATTCTTCCCTCTTATGAAGAATGCCACCTGTTATGCTTGCCACAAGTTGGGACACATTGCTGCATATTGTCATGCAAGGAGGAGTAATTCAAACCAGCAAAAGATGCAAACATTGAAGAGACTGCCTCAAGCAAACAAATGGAAGAGACAACCTTACATCAGGTATGCAAATAGCTTCTATGGTTACTGATTTTATTGTAAGGAATTTGGTCATAAAATCATTGAGTGTAGAAAGTATGGACAAAGATTGATGTTTAACACCTCAAGAAGGTTTATGAATCAAAGAAATTATGTTCATACTCATAATTCTACAAAAATTATGATCAAATGTTGTGTATGCAATCAAGTTGGACATATACCTTCCAAATGTCCTCTAAGAAGATATAGTTCATCACCTCACAAAAGATACCAAACAAAAGGATGCCTCCAGTGGATAAAGAAGGTGAATAAATGTGACTTGGCTCTAACTACTCAAGACCTGAAAAGCCAGTGGTATTTGGATAGTTGCTGCTCAAAACACATGACTGGAGACAGAAGCAAGTTTATAACTCTTGATGAAAAGAAATCTGGCAATGTCACTTTTGGCAATGACAAATCAGGTAAGATCAAGGGAAAAGGCTCAGTCAGCATAGAAAATGGCAGAGGAAAGGCCCAAGATGTACTATTTGTAGATGGGCTGAAAGAAAATTTACTGAGTTTCAGTCAGATGTGTGACAAAGGTTGCGAAGTTCTATTTAGAGCACAAGACTGTGAAGTCAGATCAAGCACCACAGGAAAGACTCTGCTCAAAGGTGTTCGAACAGAGAGCAATGTTTACATTGTGAAAGAGGAAGATGAAGCATGCCATCTTAGAAAACTTGAGGAGTCATGGTTATTGCATAAAATATTGGGACATCTCAGTTTCGATCACATCATCAGACTAAGCAAGAAGAAAGCTGTCAGAGACATGCCAGAAATAAAGAGGCCTTCTAATACCATATGCAAATCTTGTCAATTGGGTAAACAGACCCGCACATCCTTTAAGGCCAAAGAGGATTTGTCAACAAGAAGACCACTCCAGCTTGTGCACATGGATCTGTGTGGACCTGCAAGAACTAAAACACCAAGTGGAGAATCCTACTTCATGCTAATAATAGATGATTTCTCCAGAATGACATGGGTTGCTTTTCTCAAGAATAAATCGGAAGCTCTGGACAAATTCAAAATATTTAAAGCATTAGCAGAAAATCAGACAGGATGCAAGCTGAAATGCATCAGATCAGACAGAGGAGGTGAATTCACTGATTATGACTTTGCTGACCTATGCAATGAACATGGCATAAAACAACAATTCACTATTGCAGGAACACCTCAGCAGAATGGAGTAGCAGAAAGACAAAATAGATCTATTCAACAAATTGCTAGAGCCATTATGCAAGAGAATAATATTGCTCAAACCTTATGGGAAGAAGCAGTGCACACAGCAATACATATCCTTAATAAAGCTCACTTAAGGCTAAGCAATAACAAGACTCCCTACGAACTGTGGCATGGAAAGCCAGCTTCAATCAAACATTTCAGAATCTTTGGTAGCAAGTGTTACATAAAGAATAATGATGAAAATCTTGGAAAATTTGATGCAAGAGTAGATGAAGGAATATTTCTAGGATATGCATCCAAAATCAAAGGGTACAGGTGCTACAACAAGACTCTTTGGAAAATAGTAGAAAGCATTGATGTGAGATTTGATGAAGAACTTCCAAACAATACAAGAGATACTGACTGCTGCAGTCCATCAGATAACCATGAAGAAGAAGACCAGAATGATGATGAAACAAGCAAGACTACAGAAGATGAAGGGCTGAGCTCGAAAGCCCCCTCAAGATACACTCAGAAGAATCATCCCGAAGATCAAATCATAGGAGATAAGAAAGCAGGGGTCCAGACAAGAAGGCAGTTAACAGAACAAACTGAAGAGGTATACATAGCCATGTTGTCACAATTAGAGCCAAAGAAATTTGAAGAAGCCAACAAGGACAAGTCTTGGGTAAAAGCAATGAATGAGGAATTGGACCAAATTGAAAAGAACAATACCTGGGAACTAGTTCCTAGACCAATTGAGAAAAATATCATTGGTTCAAAATGGGTATTCAAAAACAAAATGAATGAGCAAGGACAAGTAATCAGGAATAAATCCAGACTGGTCTGCAAAGGATATTCACAAGTCGAAGGACTTGATTACGATGAAACATTTGCCCCTGTAGCCAGAATGGAAGCTATCAGAATGTTCCTAGCATTTGCATGCTACCAAAACTTCAAAGTATATCAAATGGATGTAAAATCTGCATTTCTGAATGGAGACTTAGAAGAAGAAGTCTACATGGAACAACCAGAAGGCTTCTCATTGACAGACAAAGAAGACTATGTGTGCAGACTAAAGAAGGCTCTATATGGACTGAAACAGGCTCCTCGTGCTTGGTACTCAAGACTGGATAAATATTTGCAAAAACAAGGCTTTAAGAGAGGTGGAGTAGACAGCAATCTATATATAAAAGCCCATGAAAATGAACTCCTGATTGTTGTAGTATATGTTGATGACATTATGTTTGGAAGCAACAAAGATGAACTAGCAAAAGGGTTTGCTGATGAGATGAAAACAGAGTTTGAAATGTCTATGATTGGAGAGCTCAGTTTCTACTTGGGACTGCAAATTCAGCAAAAGAACACATGCACATTCATTTCTCAAGAAAATTACTTAAAAGAAATGCTGAAAAAATTCAAAATGGAGGACTGCAAACCAGTGACAACCCCCATGATCACGGGATGCAAGGTGTGTGCTGATGATGGGTCTGCAGATGTAGATCAAAAACTCTACAGATCCATGATAGGAAGCCTGCTGTACTTGACAGCTTCAAGACCAGACATCATGCTAGCAGTAGGACTAGTGGCAAGATATCAAGCAACACCTAAACAAAACCATCTTCTGGCAGTAAAAATAATACTCAGATATCTACAAGGAACAACACAATATGGGCTTTGGTATCCTAAAGGCAAGAGCTTCACCTTAACAGCGTACACAGATGCAGATTGGGCCAGCTGTGTGGATGACAGGAAGAGTACAAGTGGAGGTGCATTCTATCTAGGAGAAAGTATGGTGGCATGGCTAAGCAAGAAACAAACATCCATATCTCTGTCTACAGCTGAAGCAGAATATATAGCAGCAGCAGCATGTTGTACACAAGTCATGTGGATGAAGCAAACTCTTCAAGACATGAAGGTAAGCATTAATGAACCTATCTCAATTAAATGTGATAATACAAGTGCTATAAGTATATCTAAAAATCATGTGCTTCACTCAAAAACTAAACATATCCCAATCAAGTATCATTTCCTCCGAGAACAAGTGGCTCAGAAGATAGTAAAACTGGAGTATGTACCAACAAAAGAATAGACAACAGATATATTTACCAAACCACTTGCTAGAGAGCCATTTGAATATTTGAGAGACAGACTAGGGGTAGTATCTGTAGATGCTACTCTCTAATATGAAGAAAAAGCACAGTTTACGGGGGTAGAACAGAAACGAAAATATCCATTAGGGAATTTTGAGGTCTAAAATGGGCCTCTAAAGGAAATTATAAAATAATAGTGGAAAAAATCAAATAGAAATTGATGACATCATCAAATTTTAGAGGAGAAATGAAAAAACTACTTTTTCAATTCATATTTTCAACTTATCTCCAAAGTTTTTACTCAAATTTCGAGTGAGAGTACTCGTTGGATGCAGAATTTAATTCCCCATCCAAGGAGTACCCATGTTGCATACTTTCGATGAGTCCTACTACACGAAAAATGAGAAATACATAAAAAAAACGTGATTACAATCACGTTTTTTATGTATTTCTCATTTTTCGTGTAGAAGAGTTCATCGAAAGTATGCAACATGGGTACTCCTTGGATGAGGAATTAAATTCCGCATCCAACGAGTACTCCCGCTCGAAATTTGAGTAAAAATTTTTGGAGATAAGTTTAAAATACGAGTTGAAAAAGTAGTTTTATTATTTTATTATTTTTTAATATTTTTACTTTTTTACTCCAAAAATGGTGAATCATCCATTATGGATGACATCATCATCTTGACTCCTATTGGTTCTTATAAAGTTTATTTTGGTTGTACATTTTTCTTAGGAGGCTCATTTTAGACCTCAAAATTCCCCTAATGATTCTCGGGGAGGAGTTAACTTGACAGGATATTGAAAACGAGTCCTGATTGATAAAGAGGATTATGGCAATAATACGGTCAGCATAAAAGGAATCAATAAAAAGGCAAATGGGTTAGTGGTGTAGAAGAAGAATAGTAAACTCAACGTGTATCAAATCCAAATTTTGGAGCAGCATCGTACGAAGTCGGGAAATTTAACCCGGAAATGCATGAAATGTTGAAAAAGGATAAAAACAAAGCATCAGAGAATAGAAGATTCACTAAAAACTAGAACCTCTTGACATTGATGTCAAAGGGGGAGGAAGAGCAAGCAACAGTAATAAGAGCAAGAACCAAGAGAAAGGATCCTATCAGGCAAACACAAGAAGTGTATTTCCATCAATTCCAAAGGGGGAGATTGTTGGAAATGTTTTCATTGATGGCAAAGGAGGCAGCAAAGAAGCAAACGGAGGAAGCAAATATAGAGGAGACGTGCAAAGACAGAGGAAGCGAATATAGAGGTAGAGCCATTATCATAGCAGGAAATACAGAGGCAGAGTGACAGAAGCAGGAGAGGCAGAAACACAGTCGTTATTCTGAGAATCGCTACCTCAGCTGGAGGATATATATATAAAATTCCGAGAATCGCCCAAGCTGGCAGATATTTATATATATGTTCCTTAATTCCGAGAATTACCCAGCCGAGCGTTATATATATATATATTCCAAGAATCGCCTACCCCACTGGAAGATACACTATAGATTGGAGTGGAAATGTAATGCATATATATATAAATCTCATTCCAGGAATCGTATACTCCAGCGAAAAAGTATATATTGCGCTTTATATACAAAGGACTATAGCATATATATATATATATATATATATAGCCATATGTAGCGCGAGATTCAAAGAACCAAAGTACCATAAGGCGGAACCAGGCGCGTCAAGGAAGAAGTGGAACCGTGACCGAGAGGAACAATAACGGCAGTTTGGAGCTGAACGGTGGTTTTTATCGCACCGCTTTTGTGGGTTGAGCGGTATTCAAGATTTTGGCTTCGATTCCATAGAACGGGTGACACACGTCCCAGTACGACTCCACAAAACCGCTTGTCATTGTGTGCCATCGTGCGTTATTGTTCGTGCAAGTTGCCCGAGCGATATCCGTCGGATCATCAGAAGCCGTGCAATGTGATGTCCACCGTTGGATGTGGTAGATCGTTAACGCTGGGACCCAGTCTAACTCGCAACTATTGAATGTTAACACTCATGCCAGTTTACCGTGCGATGTCCATAGGATCAGAGGTTGAAAGAGTGATGAATTATCCACCATTGGATCATGAATGAAGTCGCAAGGTGATAAACAAGGTATGGCGCACATATTGAATTGAACCATCGCAACCAAACCATCACATCGCAACCATCGCAACCATCGCAACTATTGCAACCATTGCAACCGCCATCCTTCGCAACCATGCAACCATCGCATCCATCGCAAATAGAAGTTTGCAGATACGATTAATGCCTCGCATGAGTCATCACATTGAAACGTGTCGAGGTGGACGAAATGATTTTTTATATGTTTAAACGGGTTTTATTATATACACCAAGAATTGATTTCGTCATACAAGGCGATTTGTATGTTAAACTATAGCCAAGAGGCTGAAGTTGGAGTATATATAAGGGCGATGTCATATATATATAACGCTATTTTGATGTGCCACGTGGTTCGTGGGTTATATATATGCCTCGGCTTAAGGTGGAGGGCGATTATTAATACAAAACGATTGCGATATATGTCCATTCCGCTTGCGGAACTCACCACATCAACAAGACACTTACTGTGTGTAAAGGGTTGGAATATGCCCATATTTAAAGTCAGCAGTTACACTTATATAAAATGCATTGATATAAAAAGCATAGTTACACGTATGCAGCAGTTACACCATAGCAGAGGGCGGAAGAGAAAACAGAGATGAAAAGAGATAAAACACAGTCTCATAAAAGATAGACACAGTCAAAGAAAAGACAAACGCACAACGAGCCAAAAGACTAAATGAGTTGAGCTGTAGTTCTCATTGTAATTTGAATATAAATGTTTTAATTGATTTTTATTGTTTGTGATGCATTGGCAAGTCTCCGGAAGAGAGAAAATATCCCGTTGTAATATTAAAATAATCACCTACAGTTATATTTATTGAATGAGAAGACAGAAGCCAAAGAGCCATGAATGTTCACTCCAAACTCTTTTTGAAATACAAACAGTCATGTGAGGAACTCTATAAATAATATTAACTGGATATGCATAAGGGAGGTAAGAGAGAGCATAAAAAGAGAAGGCAGAGTATAGAAGTGTAAGGCAGAGAAGATTAAGAAAAGAAGAGCAGAAAGAGAAGCTACAGAACAGAGCTGATATCTGAGGTAAATCAACAAACATTCAGTTTGATAAATTGAGGAAGTTGGAGCTTCCCTATCAAGTTGCAGCTTGATAGCTATCAGTTGTAGCTGACTGAGGTTGGAGCCTCCTGTAGGTTGGTGCCTGCAAAAAATTGAAGGGAGTTGGTGCTTCCTTGCAAGTTGTAGCTTGCAGAATTGAGGATAGAGCCTCCTGTAGGTTGGTGCCTACAGAAAACAGTGGTGAGAGGAAGTTGGAGCTTGCCTTTGCATCACAACAATAATAAGATGTGGTTTTCTCCCTTTATGGGTTTCCACTTATATCTGGTGTCTCTGTGCATGATGTTTATGTGTTTATCTGATTTATATCTTCTGCTTAATACCTGCTGCTCTCATATTAAGTCTACTGTTATATTATATTAACACTTGTTGCTCACATTCTAAGATTACTCACATATTAAGTTGGACATGAAATGAAGTTGTAAATAAGTTTTAATGAAAAGTTTTAAAATTCCATGAATGTGTCAAACTGATTCACCCCCCCCCCCTCTCATTTTAACTAAGTGTTCAACGGTACCTCCATGACAAGGAAGTACTTCATCTTCGTCACCACTACTCGCAACACTAGACCAACTCTTGGCACTCAAAATCGCAACAATCCATGTGCCCATGTACCTTGAACTACACCATGACTCCAAAAGTGTCATAGTCATGGAAAGCCTCCTTCTTATTTTTCTTCTCCTATATCGCTTTCCAATCTCTCCATGACTCCTTCTCGCCATATGTGGAAGCACCCTTGCTCCCCACTGACCAAGCGCTCTTCTTGGGTTGAAAAGTCTCCCTCTGAATCTGCAAACTCCCTCTAGAACTTGACTCCCTATGAGCCTATGGAACCTGGACCTTCTCTGAAAAGTATACCTTCTTCTCAGGAACCTGTACCTTCTCCTCTAAAGCCTGCACCTACACCTGCATGTACTCTTGCTTCTCTGGAACCTGTACTTGCCTCTGCTTCTTCCCATGATCCTCAGGCTGGCCCATGAACCTGTAGAGACCATGCTCCCTGACTCCAAGCACAATCCCATCGGACTTAGAGCCTCTAGGCCTGAGTCTTGCCTTCCCATCCTGTAACAAGACTTCAAACCCCTTCCTCTCCATCATTGAGACAAAAATCATACTACATATGAGTACAAACACTACATCCTGGCCCCGCATCATATGCCCTATCTCCATCCTTAATGGCACCACCCTCGATCCTCTGATCTCCAACTGAATCTTGTCGCTCAACAACATGTGAAAATTTGAGTCCCATTTATCTAGAGTCTCAAAAACATCCTATGACCCTGTCATGTGCTTCGTCGCACCACTTTCCACGTACCATCCATCCTCTTGAATAGTACCCTGTAAGAAATGAGAAATCATAGCAAAATACTCTTCTTCCAATCTACTGGAGAGATCATCCATCTTTTCTAAAGTGGTGATATGATTTCCTTTCTTCTTCCCTTTCTTGTCATCTCCTTTCTTTAGACATATCGACTAAAATGACACATCTTCCCACATTTGAATTAATTAATTTTACTCATGTACTTCTTCAAGTTACCCTTCATTCTTGTTGCAAGTGCCACATCCTCATATGCCTTCCTAGATGGATGAAGACCCTCATCTCACAACTGTTCGTGAATGAAGTCATCCCATAGTCTATTCTAGCCTTTAAGTTTCTCCCTAGAAACGATTCCTTTGATGAAGGGCTTCCATTTCTCGGTGAACCCTTTTAAGGCAATCCTTACCATCTCTGCATATGAAACTTTGACCCTGATGGAAGCAAGCTCATCTCAAACCTGAGACAACCTCGTGAGATATGAAGTCATTCCTTCACCCTTTATCATCTTGGTGGGTTTCAATTTATCCTCCAATACCAGTACTCGGTTCTTGTTCTTATTATGGAAAAATTTCTGAAGAGCCATCCACATCTCATGTGCATTGTTATTCCCAGACACATGAGGTATCAAGGAATTCTTCATACCATCAAGGATGATCAACCTCACTTTCATATCCAAATATTCCCATATTTCTAGCTCCTTAGGGCCAATTGGTTTCTTGATCTCTTTCTCAGCGAAATCCCAGATCTTGTTGACCTGGAAGACCAAATTGACCCTTTCCTTCCAAGGAGTGTAGTTGGACAACCCTTCCAACCTGTCCTCATACCAGAGACCTACCTACACCTTCAACATTGTAGTGACTCCTTCACTCACAATGTGACCAAATCCCTCTCACACTATACTTCACTACACAAACAATGATTTATTAACTTCCAAATTAGCTCTGACACACTCTGATACCATGCTGATTCTCCGTGACCTTGGGTCTAGGTTAGAGTCTTTAATCACTGACGCTACCCAACCAAGAATCTAAACCATAAACTACTTTGCACAGCGGAAAATATAAAGAATTAAATCACATATGCACAATATACATAATTTTTAAACAAAATTGTACAATAATGTACAATCCCCAATCTTCGTTATATTAAACCAAATCTGAATAATGCATCAGTCTATGGTATACAAGATACAATGATAACTTCACTGCAGCTTCTTTGTCAGATCTTGTTCTGCCAGTCTGCCGCACTTGTACTGCTCACTAGTATTTCCTTAGTCCATCAAGGCCACTACACATCGAGACTCCAGGAGAGTTGTCACCTAACACTATTGCACATCCTTCTATAGAGTGTACATGGGCTGATCCAATCTTCTCTATGGGTAGGCCTAATTCCCGAGCTCCAATCTTCCATGATAGCAACAACTTTTTTCCATCAAAGTGTTGCACTTCAGAACATTTCTTCACCCAAACTTCAGTTTCTCTTTGTCCTTCAAGATAACTCATCTAGGGCTACTTTGGGTAGCCAACACGTAGCCCTCCAACATTCCTATGGCTCTGAATCTCATCACTGTTGAATATGCACCTAATATGACACTTCACCTCCATGAAATTTCATATAATTGGCTTTAGCAGGATCCTCCACAAACTGATCCAATCTGGTCACAACTTGACCAAACACACCTCAAAAAACTACTACTGTCACCACGTTGTATTGTTGTACTTATGCACCATTGTTTAGGGCACACCACGCCTCCCTTAACCTCCTTACAACTCAACATACAATCCTCCCAAATTCTTCAATCCACCCTAGGATAGGTCCTGCATGCATACGCTACCCCTAAGCTTGATGTCCACCTAGGACACAACCCTTAATGGCTCCAACTATTGGCTATGGCTTGCGACCTAGCCCAGTAGTGACATGTGCCTTGGGTCCCCTCCAAAATAATCTGCAATATGCCCTCCAAAACAACTTTTTTTTGTCCTCAATTATGCAGCCTCATCTTCCCAAAAAACTCACCTAATAAAACACCTTAATCATGCCCAAAATAACCTCTATTCCTCTTCGTTTTCCCTACAACAACAAAAATACCCTACGTTGATCTTCCATACCTCCTTCACTTTGTCCCTTAGGCTTCCTTGCTGCATATTAGACTCCTATTTCAAAGGTATATTGCCCAAAACTTGGATGCTAAAATGACCTCATATCAAATTTAATTTATAGGCATGAGTGCTCCATGAATTTTATTGAAGAGACACATCTATTGGTACCCTTTTACACTAAGCCTACATGACTTGGTAACCAATAATTACCTTGTCAACTTCAAAAATTCATTTCTCTCTAACGAAAACTTGGATTCAGACGATTCTCGATGCATTGGAATTGTATCACCGAGCACTATCATCTTCATCCATAACATGCCATATCTTCATCACAGTTTTGGCCCAAATCATGATGGGTGAAAAACTCCTCACTTGGTTTCCAAGCCCACAAACTTCCCTTGTGGTCCTTTGCACTCCAAACCCTGAACCCTTGGGCTTGGAGTACCTCCCAAGATATACAAATCAACACTCCTAAGGGAGAGGTGTGGAATTCCAAAAGAATATTTTGTTTGAGTTGGGAATTCTTACAAAGATATAAGCGCTATTTGTACCATAATGAATCATTTTTCCAGCTAAATGTATCAGACTTATTGGGATATTGTTGCAACTTTTGAATGAGTGTCCACACTTATTTTTCATTCTTCCATTCATCCCTTTCTTTAGTTATCCAATCTGGTTGGATAATATAAATGACACAAAGAAATGCTTCCACATCCTCATATTTTCTTCAAAGTGCATCTTCAACAACATTATGCTTCCCTTTTTTGTAGATTATTTCAAATTCATAACCCAACATCTTTGTGACCAATTTTTTTTTCTCTTCTAAAGCTAATATTTGTTCCAAAAATTAGTTAATAAAACCATGAACTTTTTTTACCTTGAAATGTCTTCCCATTAGGTAAGGTTTCCATTTATTTAGTGCATGTAGAATCGCCAAAATTTCCTTCTCATAAATAGGTTTGTGTAATACTTTCCTTTGATTGGATGACTTTCAAAAGAAATGGTTCTTCCTTATTGCATTAAAACAACACCAATTCCATTTCCTGAGGCATCACATTCCAAAATATTTTTTTGTTGTGAAGTTTGGAATAGCTAAGACTAGTGCTTCGCACATTGCGTCTTTAATATGTTCTAAGGAATTAGTTGCTTCTGGAGTCCAATAAAATGAATATTTCTTCAGTAATGTTGTTAGAGGTGTTGTTATTCTCCCATAATTCTTTAAAAACTTGCGATAATACCCTGTCAACCCAAGAAATCCTCAAATATGCTTTATGGTTCTTGGGATTTTCCATTCCTTAATTAATTTAATTTTGTTAGGGTCTACCTTAAAATCCTCATGAGATAAAATATGACCCATATATTCCACCTCCTCTACTCCAAAGAAACATTTGGAGGATTTTGCATATAATTGTTTCTCCTCCAATAGTTTGAGAACCCTCTGAACATGTTGAACATGATCCTTCCAAGAATTGTTGTAGATTAGTATATCATCAAAAAATACTAACACAAGTTTTCTAAGGGTTTGGAAATGGAATTCATCAAACCTTGAAATGTAGAAGGTGTATTGGTAAGTCCAAAAGGCATGACCAAAAATTCATAATGACCCTCATGGGTTTTAAATGTTGTTTTTGGAATTTATTTAGTCTTCATTATAATTTGATGATATCTTGAACGAAGATCCAACTTGGTGAATTAAATTTCTCCATGTAATTCATTCAAAAATTCATCATGATATAAACGAGAAATTTATATTTAATAGTGAGCTTGCTGAGCTCCCTATAATCTAGACACTATATGCCATTATCCATCCTTCTTATGCACCAATACTACTGGAGCATAGAAAGAACTTTGACTTGGTTGAATTATACCAGCCTCAAGCATTTATGCAACCATATAGGGATATCTGTAAGGCCTGATGATTGGAGGAACACTTCATGGAATCAAATGAACAGCATGATCATGATCAAAAATAGGTGGGAGGCCTTTGGGAGTCTCAAATCCCTTGGAATTATTGTCCAAGTATTTTTGGATATCTAGAGAGGTAGATGATTTCTATGTTGGAACCTATAGTGAGAAAAATTGTGCAATTATGCCTTGTTGTTCTTTCTTTAGAAGATTTTTCATTCCATTAGAGATGATTATCTTTCATGGTTTTCCTACGATACCCATTAATTCAAATTCCTTTCCTTAATTTGTTTTTTCAAGAAAAGTTCTTGAAAATTAAAAGCTATCGTACCCAAAGATTATAACCATTAGACTCTTAGTACAATATCGACACCAGCCATTGGAATGGAAAGAATTGTACTATACAATAAATATTTCCCCATGGTTAGCTTTATATTATGGCACTTTCCAGAGAAATTTATAGTTCCTCCATTTTCAACCATCACTTTAAATTCTGGTGTTGGATATAGGAAGCAATTCAATTCCTTGGCTATCTTACAATGAACAAAATTATGGGTACTAGCCAAATCAATCAATACTATTACCTATTTCTTCTTGATATGTCCTTCTATATTGAGAGTTTTAGGAGTGGTAATTCCTAGCAATTCATTACAATATATGGTCAGATTCATTTCTTCTTTCTCTAGGGTTGGTTCTTGGTGTCTATCTTCTTCTTTTGGTGTTTCTTGTTCCTTTTCTTCCTCCTCTTCACAATATATGTACAATAATTTATTTTTAGCACACTCATGATCTTTAGTGTATTTTCTATCAAAACTGTAACAAATTCCCTTTTCTCTTTTTTCTTCCAATTATTGTGGTGTTAACCTTGTGGGTTGTGGAAGGCTAGGAGAAGCAACACTTCCATCTTTATAGTTGTGAGTGGTAGGATTCCTTGTTGCCATGATTTTTCTTTCAACTTTTGTCTCCACCTTGAATGCCTTCTCCAATGAATGAGGTTACCAAAGGTGAACCTCATGTTGGATATTATCCTTTAACGTCCCTATGAAGAAATCAAACCTATGTTCCTCTGGAATACAATTTACCCTTATATTCAATTTTTTGAAGTCCTCAAGGTGCTTAGCCATTAAACCATTTTGTTTGAGATTTCTTAATTGGCTAAATAAGGTGTTACTCTTTGTATCCTCATAATGTGCTATCATTTCCTCCGTAAAATTTTACCAAGTGACAAGTGGTTTATGAGAACAAAGCCATAGATACCATACAAATTGATTGGGTTCTAAATATAAAGTTGCAATGTGTACCTTTTGTGTGTGTTGCACATTATGGAGATCAAAATATTGCTCCATTTGTAGTATCTATGTTACCGAATCCTTGCCATAAAACTTCCTCATATCTATATTTTGAATATGGTGGGTCTTCAATCCAAGGTTAGAGTCTATGAAATCATGATTAACATTTCTTTTATTTTCATCATGAGTTTCATCTAATACCTTTTAGCCATTAGGAAGCATTTCTTGTAGCAATTTTGTCAAACCTTCCATGTCTGCTTTTAAACCATCCTTCAAACCTTCCATGTCTGATATTAATCCATCCTTCAAACCTTCCATGTGTTCTTTTAAACCATTCTTCAAACCATCCATCTTAGCTTCCATTTCATTTTCGATTGCATTTTGCGAGAGCGAAATTTGCTGCACTTGGTCTCATAATTTTGATATATCATGCTGAAATTATTCCTCTTCATGCATCATAGTAGAGATTTATGAGGGATTAATGGCTGTGGAATTATTTTTTTAGGAGGAATTTTATAACCCAATACTGATATCTATGCTTCAATATTCCCTTGGAATCACTTCAAACTATTTTTTCAAACAAACATTATGCAATTTTAAAACAATAAAAATTAAAAAAAAAAATATTTCTTTTAGGAGCTCGATATTGCAACAGTTGTATATCTGTAATTTTGGATCTCCAAGGTTTTAGTTTCAGTCCTATTGTAGTCCTATGAATCTTCTTTCCAGTTCTACAAGTCATATCAATATTGGATTATTCAATATAAAGTTATGCCAAATCTCCCATGATGACCTGATTATGGACTAGTTCAATAGAACGAAGTTGTAAGGGATTCCACCTATCACTTTTTAAACATTTGGCCCTGAAATTTCTATAGGAAAAAAATTGTTCTGTGCACTTATGATAAATTTTTATAGAATTCAAAATATGATGCTTGAAATGAAAGTTATAACGATTTTACATAGGTCACTTGTTTGAGATGAAATTCTGGAGTGTGAAAAAACCCTAACTTACTCAACTCATATCTATGAAAATTTAGCGAACCGATAGTATAAAATTCATACAAAAGGTTCACCAATATTTCATCTCCACATGGTTTAAATTTCAGCTTCTAAGGTTTCATAGAAAAAATATTATAATGAAAATTCCAAGATGACATGTTTGAAGAAGTGAAACCCTAGAATCCAAAGCTCTGATTTCAAATGTTATGAAACCAAGTAACATAATAGTAGAAATGATAGATCAACGACTTAAAAAATATCCTATTTGAGGGGAAACCTCCTTTACATTACACAAATGAAAAATTCTTGGATGATACAAATGGAAATACCTCATTTCTATATACAGTAGTCTAAGGGGGAACAATACAATCAGAGCCTACATAAAAATAATAATGTAAGGGCATAACAATAACAATAGTCAGCTTCTATGAGGCACAATAATAACAATATGGGGACTATGTGGGAACAACAATAGCAATAACAGGGGTACACTAAAAATAACAATAATGGGATACACTAGTATTATAGGGACCTAACATAGAATCTATCAAATAACTCATGTCCTTGGTCCCCTCTTCAACTAACTAAGTGTGCTTATCAAAATACCTCCATGACTCATGACTAATTCCAAATTTTGGTTATAAAAAAAACACAAAACATAATTGATTTTTCAAAATAAAAAATTTTCCATGTGTTGCTTCTTGATGTGAGGTTCAATGGGTTTTTGTAATATTCTAAATTAGAATAAACAAGAATATTGAACATAAAACTCGAAAATGCAGTAAAATATCAATACATCAAAACATGATTAGATCATAGAGCCATTTTATTAGATATCATAGCAGAAAATGAGTACAAGATCTTGAGGAAAAACAAGCCTCAAATGATCTAGTACACCAAAACATGAAATATTGCTGCTACACAAAATGCTGGAAGGCCATGGGTGCCCAATCCTATTGAAAATAACTCCAACTAGAAACTAAGAATACATGGATATGCTGATATAGTGCTCAAAAAAATTCGGGATCAAAGGTGTAGGCTCTCTAGCACAAGTCCAAGACAACCCAGAAAGTGTTTCCAGAAATACACAATATGAAAAATGCAGCCCTAGGGATGCATTACACTCTGAAACTGAATAACTGCTAGGAGGTGGATGATATGATAAGAAAATAGATGATACTTCTCCCCACTAACTTTCCGGATGAAGGGCTGATCCCCTCACTGGAAACAATATCAAGACTTGGGTTCTCAACCCTCCACTGCAACTGCCCTCCTGAATTGCAAAATTCATGAAGGAGACTGCGCTGCTAAATATGGTTGAAGATTGGCATAATTATAGATGATGGAATGAAGCTTAAATGACCTCTCCTGAGTGGGCACTTGAAGTCCCCCGAGGATGAGGGTGGGATTTCCGCCCGGAAACACCCTTGTGCTAAAAAACATAGCAGACTCCGCTAAATAGCTGAAGCGTGCAGAAATTCATAAAAGACCAAACATAAAAAATATTTAGAATGCTTTCCTTGGCTGCCATCTCCTTCCTTATATGCATTGTGAGCCTCCTCCCCCTTGGTCCCACTCAATAATGATCCTACTCTCATGGAGACTCCCTCCCATTATGACTGCATTGTCCTCCAATATCTCTGCGCTGTTGATTTCGTCAATATTGACCCCATCCACATGCATTGACACCCATTCACACCGAGGAGTGATTTATTCAACTAGATACACTGACCCACTTTCACACTAGAAGTGGTTTTATTCCTACTAAGGAGATTTTTGGGTCCCCTACCCTCTTATTCATCTATTTTATTAACAAAAACAAAATTTAATATTCCAACATGCTAAAAGCTAATTAGGAATATTATAGTTTTATTCCATTACCAAACATCAATAAATTTTATTTTTAAACATATATGGATAGTTTTTGTGTTAATACTAGTAAAAACAGGGGTTTGTGATCATACTATCTAGTCCTATCTAGTTGCATCTGTTCCTCAATGATGTCCTATTCCATGTTTGCTTCTTGTTAGTGTCCAAAAAAAGCAACTGAAGTTTGGGAACTTTTGGATTCATAAGAATGAAAGATGGGGAACTTTTGGCTTCATATTTGGAGATAACACTAGGCCAAATTTGAATTTTTCTCTCTTGTTGAATGGGTTGCAATTTCATGCTTAAGTTGGTTGGCACACTTGGGTGGGAAACATATAATATTCATATAAATATTCCCTAAGAAATTTTTCAGCCCAAGTATCTCCCTTAATTATTATCCTTAAATGATAGTTCTGTGTAGGTTTGGTGATTAGAGAAATGAGGGAATGCATTTTTTTAGACTAAATTTTGTATGGTAATGAGGGGGATAAATTCATGTGCATGCTTCCTCGGTAATTAGTTATTTCTTGAAAAAAAAAGTTTAGTTTTAGGTTTCAGTCTTTCCCACAAGGTCTAATGCAAGGAATGTAGGAGGAATGGGAACAAGTTCATGTTTTTCCTACATGTTTAGATGTTGAAGGTTATGAAGTGTGTTGAAAATTTATAAACACTACAACCTCTATCAAGACATCCTTGCTAACTACATATTTAAAAGGAGAAAAAAAACCTGATAAAAAATGACTGCACTTGTTTATTTAGAGCCTGATATTTCGAGTACCGCATTTTTTACTGAGTGGTTGAATGCCTCGTGGCACGTGCAGATCTAACTTTTGACTATCTTAATAAAAATTTGTGATTTTTCTATTGGAAAAAAATTGAACGACCTTGTTTTATATTATGTGATCTTTCTTCATCTAACTATGGTTTGAGGTTATGATTAATTTATAATGCAATGAATTGTTTATAGAGGCTAAACCAAAACCCATGTAAATTGAATAAGGGAAAAAATATAGAAGACACATTCTAATATTTTGTCTCATATAAAATTTGTGGATTTTAAACATCATGGTATAAAAGTCATTTTAAAATATGTACAACCTTTATTACTACTAGGTAAACCAAGGAAGTGTAGAAAATCCATGTAGATTCAAACTGCTAATTGTAATATGCTAAAAAAATA
The DNA here is from genome assembly GCA_034641835.2 of Pinus albicaulis. NCBI lineage: Eukaryota > Viridiplantae > Streptophyta > Pinopsida > Pinales > Pinaceae > Pinus > Pinus albicaulis. The sequence continues at coordinate 651,374,069 of CM076579.1, forward strand.
GACTTGAATCTACTCTACCAACTGCGGAAACCAATTACGATCGTGAAATCACAAAGCATACAAGAGAAATAATTTCAATCACACATTACACAATTATTTCCTGGGGGAATCCTTAGCTAAAAATTCACACTATCTGTATATTGCATTAGTCAGAAAATATGAGAACATTACAATGCTTTTCTAAAGCCTGTGAAACCTCTACACTATCTCTATCTGTCTCTCTTCTTCCTAGACAAGCCTATGAAAATTCTTAACCAATTTTATGTCTTCCAGGATCCCTATTTCCTTGTGGTTTTTCCTTGGGTAATTAGTCCCTATTAATTAGGGAAATTTCCATCCACAAGTACGCAATACATCAAGGGTCTTCCTCTGACTTCATGCACCACATGTACAATTTGGATGATTATACAAATGATACTACATGCCCTTGAACTCCAATCTCAACTGGTTATTTATATGATCTGTAATGCATGAGTTACTTATGGTTTATTTATCAGTTATTTGATTGATCACTGCATTTGGTTCAAGTTCAAGTTCCACACTTTGACCTCTCACTAGTTCCTCCATCTGTTAGAACTAGTTAAGCTGACTTTAACTTGGATAAATTGAGTTAATTAATTACAACTCAAAATAAACTCAACTAGGGATCCTATTTTGTAGGAGACACTCTAATGACTCAAGTTAGATCCTCAACTCGAATTAATTGAACCAAATAAGTCTAGTTAAATTAGTTAACTTGTACAAGTTTTCATGAGATGTGGAATTACAATTTTATTCTAATTTAATTCAAGGGAAAATTAAATTAGAATCTTTCTTGGTGCCATTTTCAACACTCCCTCTCAACAAGAAAGGTATTATCAGATACCCCAATCCTTCGTCTATGGAACTCACATTTTCCAATTGATAGTGCCTTCATAAAGATGTATACATCATGTTCCTCTGTAGGAATGCACTCTAGCATCATGATCCACCTCTGCACACAATCTTTGAGATGGTGGTACCAAATGTCGATATGCTTGGACCTATCGTGAAAAACTAGATTAACTGATAGTTTGATGCAACTATAAGTTTGATGGACCTATAAGTTCTTGAATTCATTCAACACATATTCTCCATCGTTGTCTCTCCTGAGAGCCTCCACTTTCCTTCCCACGTCTTTCTCAACAAGTGCTTTGAACTCAAAATTTTTTTAGAATGTTTGGTCTTTCTTCTGCATGAAGAATATCCAACACTTGTGTCAAAAATCATCTACAAAATCACATAATACCTATGCTTGGTCATGGAGGCTGTCGAGAATGATCCGCACACATCTGAGTGAACTCTTTCAAGGATCGCTTGTGCTCAACTTTCCTTATCATAAAAGGTTGACTTGGTGTACTTCCCCAATGTACACCCTTTTCATATATCACACTGCTCAAGTGCACCCTTGGGAAGTCCTGTAGAATTTTTTTGCATGATATTCAAAGCTCCATGTTGTATATGGCCCAATATTCTATGCCATAAATCACCTATGTCTCAAATTTGCACCTTCTCTGCTTTCATGCTTAATGCAACACAATCTTCTACATCTAATTTGTAGAGGTTCTTTACCCAAACCACAATATTCTTCACTCATTCTGTGGCTATGTGATAAATGAATTCCTTTCCTTTGCTAAATATCACATTATAGCCATGGTCTTCTAACATAGCAATTGAAACTAAATTATTCTTTAACCCTTGAACATACATGGAATATTTCAATGTGAGAGGAGAACCAGACTCCCTCTAAAAGGTAACAATATCGATGTCAGTCGTGCTATACCTCCCATTATCTCCCATATTCATGTGCATCTAAAGGTCCTTCTCCTCCAAGTCACTAAATAACTCTTTGTTGTTGTTCATAGGGAATGAGGATCCACTATCCATGTACCACACACTACTAATTACCGATGACACCATGCATTCGATGAGGGTGAAATCCAACTTGAATTGTGAATCAAGTGCTTCACCTTCCGCTCCTCTTGAGGTCTTATTGTGCGGTCACTTCGTGGCATAGTGTCCTAGCTTGTGATAGTGAAACCATTTAATCTTTGACAAGTACTTTCTCTTTCTTGCCTGACCAGAATATGATTTGGAATGGGATGAATTCCCTTTCCCTTTATTTTCATTTCCATCCAAGGCACAATTATCCTCATCATCATTCATTGATTAGGATCCATCTATGGTGTTCCACCAAATCTCTTCTTGTACCAAGTTGGACCCATAAAAACTCCCACTTTGGTAGATTCCACCTCCCATTTACTGAATCCTGGTAGTTTTACCAACTCTTTGGAAGGCCTAGAAGTGATAATATCACCAAATCACCTTCAAAAACTATAACACCAACACTTCCAAGCTCAAACCGATACTGGGTGAACTTGGTAAAGTATTTTGGTATTGTGTCGCCCTCCTCCATCTTGATTTTCTTAAGCTTTTCCTTAAGTGCCAGCTTCCCGTGGTCACTTTTTTTTAGAAACAAATATGTTAAGGCCTTCCACATTGCATATGGATTTTCCTTTCCATGGAGGTTCGAGACAATATGATCTTGAACATCTTCCAATAGGATCCTTCTCGCCTTTGCTACATTATTCTTCCATGTTGCCAGATCTTGAGAATCAGTTGGTGCATGCTTAGGGATATCATTTTCTATGAACTCCTTCAGCCCATTGTCTTCCAACACTGCTTCCATCCTATCCTTCCAGGCTATGTAATTTGAAGTACCCTCAAGGTCATATTCGAGTCTCAATTCGTAGAACATCATCATAATCCTGCTACTAGTCCTGAAGAGTAGATCTGCAAATTTGATTCATCTGCACAAAACAAAATTGTATTCTTCTCTTATATAGTGATTCCTTCTCTGATACCATGTATACAATCCACGTAGATTCAAACTTATAAATTTAATATGCTAAAACAATAGACTTGAATCTACTCTACCAATTGCAGAAACCAATTACGACAAAAAAATCACAAATCATATGTCAAGAGAAAAAATTTCAATAACACATTACAAAATGATTTCCTGGGGAAAGCCTCAGCTAAAAACCCCCACTATTTGTAAATTTCATTCTTTACAAAATATGAGAAGATTATAATGCTTTTCTCAAGCCTGAGAAACCTCTGCACGATCTCTATCTTTCTCCCTGCTTCCTAGACAATCCTAGGTCAATACTTAACCAATTTTTTGTGTTCCATGATCCCTATTTCCTTGCAATGTTTCCTTGGGTATTTATCCCATATTAATTATGAAAATTCCCATCCATAATTACTCACTCCATCAAGGGCCTTCCTCTAACTGCATGCACTACTTGTACAATTTGGATGACTATACAATTGATAATACATTGTCCTTGAACTCCAATCCCAACTGGGTCTTTATCTGATCTTACATGCATGAGATATTTATGGCTAATTTATTAGTTATCTGATTTATCACTGCACATGGTTCAATTTCAAGTTTCGCACTTTGACCTCTCACTAGTTCCTCCATCAGTTAGAACTAGTTAAATTGACTTTAACTCAAATAAACTGAGTTAATTAATTACAACTCAACATAAACTCAACCAGGGCTCCTATTTTGAAGGAGACACTCTACACGACTCAAGTTAGATCCTTAACTCAAATTAAATGATCCAAATAAGTATAATTAACTTAGTTAACTCATACAAGTCGTCATGAGATGTGGAATTACAATTTTATTCTAATTTAATTTTCCCTGAGTTAAAATTTTATTGTAATTTACTTCAAGGGAAAATTAAATTAGAATATTTCTTGGTGCCATTTTCAACATGAAACTTTCATCATTTATATCACTAGTTTCCATAAGCTTTATAATTATAATTCATATGCATTGAACTTGTTTCTAAAGTACCAACATTTGTCAAATCATCCACCCATTTTAGTCTTGGGGATGAGATAGTTATAAACATTCCCTAGTGAAGGATTTGAGTAACTCCAATTCTAAGTTTATGGAATAATGGATTATTATAGTGAAATATACATGATCTTATGATTTCCCATCCACAATATTGTGTTACAATACTTCTAATTTTATTTTTAATAAAAGAGTTGATTCCTTCCTTTCCTTGAATAATACCCTTATTCTCTTCTCCCTGAACTAATCCCTTAGTTGTGATGCATCCATAAACCTTACAAATGAATATTTAAGGGTTTAATCCTCTATGTTTTAGTGATTAAATTGTTCATCTCCACGTGCCCCTTTCAATTACATAATGGTTTCAACTCATGTGATAATTAACTCAACTATCCATTTGGAAATATCATGATCCACAAAAGGCAGGATTTGAGTCATTGAAATATACCACTGACTTGATTAGTACTACTAATTAGGCCTCCTAATCTACAAATAATCCAAGTCAATTCAATTAAAAAAATATTATAGCCCATTTTCTAGTCACCACATGATGGTTCTCATCCAAATTACGCCCATTCCAATTATGAAAACATCACGTACCATATTATGAAAACATAGTTTTAATAATAACATTTTTTGAGATGGAGTATTTTGTATCTACAATTAATGAATTAATGAATTAATGTTATATGTCAATGAGTAAATGTTATATGTTAATTTATGTACAAGACCTTGTTTCGTATTATGTAAACATATTTTTTATGATAAAATTTATTCAGATGAAATATTTTGTGGATTTAAGAATGAATGAAGGAATGCGGTGAATGTTTGCTATTTGTTTTTTTATGTATCTTAATGTCTTGCTTTCAACTATTTCCTATATATTAGATATATTGGGTACTTGGGAATCGAGAGTGATGTGAGGGGGGAAGGGGCCATGAGAGCTTCCACCTTCACGTAGTTGGCCCTATTCAGTAGAGAATAAATTAGGATTTGGATAATCTTGGAGCAAAACACCCTCGATCCAAGAAAGCAACAACAAAGTCAATGTTGAATCTGTTTTTGCTTCGTCAAGTGGAGGGATGTTTGCTCCAAGTTTAAACTACTCCAACAATTTATTTTGGAAACCAAGAGGAGCTTATTCAAGTATTCATGCACTCAAGTCCTTTTAATTATTATTTATTCATGAAATTAAATTTAATATTCGTTCAATTTAATCTAAGTTTGCCTAGTTGGTCTCGTGAAAATGTGTAGGAAAACTAGTATCAATTCAGATGTTGAATTGGAGCAAATAGCTCAAAATGTTAAGGGTTTAGTGTGAGACAACAAATTTTGTTTGATATTTTTGTAGTATGTCTTGGCTGAGTGGGAGTTACTTGAAAGGTTATAAAAAACTTTTCCATGAAAAAAATCATGTAGTATTTGTATTTATTTGACCATTGTGTTTGTATATAAGTGAAATACCACAAAATCTCATTTTTCATGCAGGGTAGTAGGAGAAACTCTTACTCTATTAATTGGGCATAAGGCACTAGTATGATTTTATTCTATTTTATAAATTATTTATCTTTTATAACTTCTCCTCCTTCCTTTTTTTTGCAGTTATTTTCATTCACATATCTAGATTTGAAAGATTAACTAGGGTTAGAGTCATATACACAGAAAAAAATCATCAAAGTACTGCTCAAATTTAGCACACCAAGCGCTTGGCTAACAGGTGTGTGATTTAGTTTGTGTTGCATTTGATTTCAAGAAATTTTTTATTTCTACATTACAAATATTCTAATACCATATACCAAACTTCTCTTCTTATCAACTTCGAATGAGACTTCCAATACCATAGACCCAAAGAAAAACACACCATGATCACTTGAAGGGTTGAACAACCTGATCAATTGGTGGAATCTAAGACACTTTTTAAACAAACTAAATCTCTTTTTACACTACCTCTCAAGGCACATACCCCACCCGGATGTTCACCAAGTATGTCCCTTTAGGAGTATTCTTATATTAGATTACAAATCCTCAAATAACATCGATCCTCTTTAACTACTCTTGTCTTGGATAGCCTGCCATATTCTAAAAGAGTGTCGGTCACAAGACTACTACCTATCTCGGATTTATAATCCTCAAGGAGTATCGGTCTTAAGTGCTTACCCAATCCTATAAACGCCATTATCTCCTCATATCCTTCACTGAGACTTACTACTGTTAGTCCTGGTCTAGTGCATGACAACATACCCTAAGAATCAAAATTTAGGGTTTTATAGAGAACCTTAAAGGTTAGGATTTCAAAAAAAATGAACAAATCACAAAGGTATATTCAATATAGTGATTGATCTTCCTAACAAGAATATTTACGATTCAAAACCCTAAAAATAAAATAGTAATACAAGGAAAATTTAAAATAATTTTAATGAAAAAGTTTTACTGTAAATCTTATAGTTTTAGACATACCTAGAGTTTCTCCTTTTACAAACCTTGAAGATTTTCCTTTTTTGACATGTTCCCTCTGAATTTTAACCTTTATTTATGTAATGCTTATTGACAAGTGAAAAATATGTGATATTGAAATCATGATGTTTATTTTTTCAATCTATGTTTTCTAAGCAACAATGGAGGATGAAATAATAGGGTTAACAAATGAAAAATATGATACTAGGTACTTAATGTTAGATACAACTTATTATTCTCATCTAATCATACTTGAAATATACCCTAGTTAGCTCACAAACGCTAGAGGCCAAGGGTTAGGGTTTCAGGGTTATAAGTTAGTGTTTCATGTGTACTAGTTACAAACCTAGAAAGACAACTATAAACCCTAGAATAAAATAACTAACTTAACATCTAATGTTAGATTTTTAATGAAAAAATTATACATACCTCATGAATTCATACATTTATCCTTTATGATCGTAAAGAGTGCTATAAGGCCTACTCATGATCACAAAAACTTCCTTCAAGGAGTATTGTGACTGTCATTAATGTCATGCAAAAATTTCTAACTGTATACATACTTCTTTTTTGGATTTGTGGAGTGCAAGTCTTAATATATTGACTTCTTTCACCTATTGAGAAATCCAGGGAAAAAAATTAGGGTTATTATTTAACTTGATTTCTCTTTTATCCTTGAAATTTTTTTGTGATTTATATCATTATTTAGCTGTGTTCATCATCATGACAAATGCCAATAAGAAAATTACAATGTCAACACAAGAACACCAGATGTAGGTTGCTAGCCAGGGCCAAAACCTCTCCTAGAGAGGGAAACCCACAAAATATATTCTTATAGAATATGTTCAATGAGGACTTCCATGAGTTGACCCAAGACAAAAACTTCCAAGTGATGTGCTAGCCAGAACCCCAAACCAATTCTCTGAAAAATTATGACTGAGGAAACCCTAGTTCCTCCAATAGATCAACACATGTGAGCTCCTCAAACACAAAATTTCCTCCTTTGTTGTCCTCTACAAAATTCGCTCTTCCTTCCATAGACTTCACTAGATCAAATATCCATAGTGTTGAACCAATAGTCATGCCATCTTTTTTCTTCCTCAGAAAGTGATATTTTAGATCACATTTGGCTATCCTTCATACAACTACCTCTTTCAACTCATGCTTCTTTTAGGGTTTTCCATCCAATCACATGATTACTATTTATAGGTGACTTTTTACAACCCTCTTTTGGTAGCCCTAATTCAACTCAACTAGATGAGTTCAAAAATAAAAATGAACATCAAATTAAATTTACCTCTTTATGATTGCCCCTTTTCACAAATTAATCATCATCAAGCTCAAACATGTCTCCCTCTTGTACATGATTTTCAAACCATCTACATCCTACTATAATTTCTATCCTTGTGGATTAAAACATCTCCTCAGACTAAGTACAAAATCAGAAACCAAATGGAGTCATCATATCCTTCTTAAAATCAATATTCTTCATATAACAGGATTGAGAAAAATCCAGTAGATTATGTCTTTATCAAGGTCTTTCAGAACATATATCAACCAATCATCTAGCCCTGCTCCTCATTTTAAGGATTAGGTACATCATCTGCAACTTAACCAACAAGCTTCTTAAGAGACCGGGATCATGAATTCTTTCATATGCTATTATTAACTCTTCCAAGAATCCACAATTGTACAATCATATCACGAATCTATTAGAGTGGCCAAGGATCCAAGGGTATTTAAAATTCCCTTCTTCTATCATGCTTTCCAAAATATATGATCTTCTCATCTTTATTCCTTTAATTCTTGTACTTACAACATTAATTGATAAGAACACCCAAGAAAAGTATACAATAATAAAAACAAGATGTTAATCTATCAATATAATTTTACCATAAGACTTAGAGGTTGTATTCCTAGGGTTTTCAAGTGACAACCATATACCAAGTGTTTCATATATAACTTATCAACCTTATCATGCCTACTAGACATGAGCCCTAGATTGTGGAAAAACCTTAAAGGCCATGGTTTATGTTTTCTTTGAGGGAACAAAGTTAGGATTTCCATATGACTAGGATTTTAATTATGTTGATGAAAGCTTTCAGATATCACTACCTTTATTAATATAATTGACAACAAACCCTAGTACTACTAACCCCACATTAGTTCATGTTTTTCCCTTAATAAAATATACCATACATACCTCACGATTACATACCTTTTTTGTAGTGGATTGAAATTTTGGATGCCATGGATTCTTCATCATTTTCCCTCAAGGTGTGCAACTTTATTATATTTTTCTGCTTTGGGAACAATATACTATTTATCTTCTACGTGTTTATCAATGATACACAGATCTAGAGGACTGGCAGTAGTGATATATCAATAACTTGGGAACCTCTAAAGGTTTTCAAAATGTTGATAATAAAAAAATCATCTTTTACTGTCAACAATTGATGTATCGAAAACCTTCCTTCAGAGAGATATCTGTCATAACATCAAGACCCTACTTATGTTGAGATTCAACAAGATGATGAGCTTAGTGAAAAGCAAGCACCTTCACTAAGTGGGGCCCGCAGGCTATTTTTAGGTGTATGTCTATTTTTAGATATGGTGAGCATATTCTATAAGTTACAGGATGCTATTTGTAGATGTTTGGTCGAATGTGGAAAATATATGAAATTATATTTTTAGAATATTGGACGAAGTCTATTTATAGATCGTCAATCTAAAAATAGGTGCATGTTGATTATTATTAACCCTTAATAATAATCCGACAATAAACATCAATTTATTCTCTTGGAGCACTTTATTTCAGTGGACATATTTGGAAAATCAATGGGCTGAAGGAATTACACAATTCCTAGGGTTATTGGTGGCTCATGCATGAAGGACTCAGTTATAACTGAAGTGGCAAAGTTATGATAGAGTTGGAATAGTAGTTAATGGAGTTGTTATTCAGTTTAACTCAGTTAAGTGAGTTAAACTTAGTTGAGCTAGTTGTATCTATTCTAACTAAAAGATACATTAGTGAGAGTTTAGTGAATTAATTAGTTAATTAATTCACAACTAATAACTCACTAAAAACTGAAAAAATACAACAGTTAACTACTTGCATGTCAGTTCCAGTGGAGACCCAATGGAGAGATAGGTGAAAGGGTGAGATGGACTATCTGTTGTGACTATAGTGATGCATTCAATGCATCTGCCACACATTGGAGTTGCCAATGAGGATTGTGCAGTCAAGGCAAGGAAAATTCGAATTCATTTAGGGGTCTTCTTCAGCAGGGATTGCGCAGTGGAGGTGGGCTGTCAAGAGGCAAGAAATTGGTGCATAGATATGCAAATTTTTGCATGACAGTGTGTAATGTTTGTTGATTGTACTGAGAGCTTGATGTACCAAGATTTGTATGCGATTATTACATGATTCCATTCATATACATAATATATGATAGTTGGGGTTTTTAGCTTTAAGCTTTCCCGTTAAAATTTTGTGTTATGTCAGATTGAGTTTATTCACATGTGTTTGCAATTGAGTTTTAAATTTCTGCAAGTTTAACAGTGGAAGGATTTTGTATTTAACAAGAAGATAAATATTTTTAGATCAGGAGAATCCGGTAATACATCAGTATTAATAAATTTCGACAACTTACTCTCTCTGAATTGCTATATTTTTCAAATTCAACAAACCTTTTCTTCTCGGCTATGCACTTTGCACAACTCCACTAGATTGACTGATATAGGTGTAATAATACTTCTAATTCCCAAATAATTTCTACAAAGAGTTGAATTATAATGACTATCAACAATCCCAATACTGTCCTGCACTTATGGTGCCACTATCACAAATATGTGACCTCACCTTCTAGCTATAGTTAGTCCTTCTTATAACATGAAAATTTCATTACTATACCTTCATATTAGAGACCCTTGAATATTTCTTATAAGGATACACTTAACAATTATTTCAAAAATATAATTACTGCAAATCCAAAACAAACACACCCTTTCAATATTACCACATGTCGGCTCATTGTTTGCTTGGACTGTGTATATATATGTGCCCAAAAATCGTCACTACTATGAACAAACTTCTTTTCTTATTCTGCAACTATTCAAGACTACAAGCAAGGTAATGATCCCTCTCTTATATGCGCATAAAAACTTATGATTATTATCTGGCTGTACAAGGTACTATATGAGGTGATAGGGCTAATGTGCCATTCGTTCTAAGTCTCCCTCATGCACATAAATTTAATAGGAGTCTCAAATCCTCGTCCTTGGTGAATGAGGCTCAAATTGAGTCATTTTTAAAAGTGTTTATGCTCAAAGCAAGAGGAGAACCAATCTCCTTATTTTCTTGCCTTCATTTGTACACTAATTATGCTTAATATTTCAATGAAGAGTATTTCATACCTCATGCTCAGCTATCAAGAAGACCTTAATATATCTTGTATAGATGTAGTGTATAAGTTTCTTGTGACAGTGAGACTATGCTTCATAACTTCAGCACTTTTGTTTTATGCTTAAAATATCTTTTCAACAAATTAGACCTTGAAACTAATATATGAAAAGGTGTATAAATGATCTTGGTGCTTCTTCCATTGAGGAATTCATGCACATGGCTATATCACATAATTGCGAACCTCTGATAGAGGACTTGAGTCCTTTATAGGGTTATAAATATGACACTTAATACCATAGGAACTTTAAAAATAGTCCTTCAAAACTTTAACAAATTTATTAATCTAGAGAGACTTAACTATACATACCAGGGATATGTAGATGCTCAAATATTTTGGAGGTTTTGTAGGAATTTTGATGCCACTTTTCATATTTTCTCCTACACTAGGGAGTTAAACCTCCTTAGGGTTGCTTGAAAATATTTTCATCTTGTACAAAAGTGATCCTTATTCTCTCCCTTATGCTACAGTAGGTCTACGACATTGATATAGTGATTAAGGGATAATGGAGGTGAAAAAAGTCTTCAATCTGATTACCAGAAGGTATTGATTTGAGAGGAATATTAAATTATCCCTTAGCTCCTTTTTCACACGGCTTGAATTCCCTCCAACTGGTCTCGCTCTTGAAATGTGTAATGTTACTTTGTATCTATAATTAGGGTTAGAAAATGTGCCCAAAAACGTGTTCTAGTTGCCTCCATAAATTTAGCTTAGGGGTTTCACTTTCCTTGAGAATATATGATTCCAAACTGACCTTGTTTCTGCCCTCTGACCAAATCCCGAGCTCTAATTCCATGTTGAGAAATATAGCGAAAACAATTAGGGTTATTATTTAAATTGGTTTATCTTTTATCCTTGACATTTTCTTATGATTTATATCATTATTTAGTTATGTTCATCATCAAGATAAATTCTAATAAAAAGATCACAATGTCAACGTAATAACACCATATGTAGGCTACTAGCCAAGGCCAAAACCTCTGCTAGAGAGGAAAACCCACAAAATCTATTCTTATAGAATTTTTTCAATGCATCCTTCCAATTCCAAGATCTTGACCCAAGACCAAAATTCAAAGTGATGAGCCAACCAGAACCCAAAAAATTTTCTACAAAATTATGACTGAGGAAACCCTAGTTCCTCTAATATATCTACACATGTGAGTAGCTCAAACACATATTTTTCTCCTTCACTAGCATCTACAAAATTCGTTCTTCCTTCCATTGAATTCATTGGATCAATTCTATTTTCTTCTTCGTATTGATCAAATTGATATAATTTTTTCTGTGTCTTCCAAATGAGGATAGCGAGTTCCTTTTATAGGCTTCTTAGGAGGTGAATTAGGCCTCTCTAGGTCGACATGAAGAGGTTTGGCCGACCCATCACTTGGAGGCTTCTAGACATGACATTTTACATTAAATCTATATATTTTTTTATTCTTGTTACATGGGCCCTCCAAGGGCTATTACATTATTACCTTAAATATCGACTTGAAAATAAGACCCCTACATCACTCAATGGGTGCTTTTACCTAGGACCACAACATCATAGGAAAGAAACTTGTTTCAAAAAAAAAATAAAATTTAACAAGTACATCAATAATTACATCAAGTCATGACTCAAGAACAATTATGAATATCGACACTAGCTACATTTCAACATCACCAAGGATCATTTTTATGTTTCTACTCTTCAACTTTTTATTAGATACTATTAATTATTCAGATATTTTATTCAAGAGGGATACTTGTAACTTTTTTCTTCAGTGTAGGTCAACTCACTGACTTGTATAGGCTTCAAATATGTGTGTGTGTATATATATATAGTGTGTGTGTGTGTGTGTTAATCTTGACATTGCAACTATACAAATAACTTACAAGGCTACATATTCTTGTCTTCTAAGTTGGTTGTAGCTTGATGATAGGCCTAATGAGCCTTAGATATCGGTCTCTTTTATGCACATAAATAAGGTGGGAAATATCAATTCCTATTATTGAGGCCTTTTAATACACTTATGCTCACAAGGTGGTCTTTCTCCACGTCGACTGATGTCACTTCTTCTAGTCTACCAAATAGGATTATAGGATGGCTCCTAAATATTCTCATTACTTTGTATTCTTTAATAATATGGCAGATATAATTGATAACTTTATGAGTAATATGTATTGGTATTTAATTATACTTATGCTCATAATTTTCAGCCCCTTTATTGACTAAAATTTTGATTTCATGTTATAGAACTGTCACAAATTCAAGGTTCCTATACCATTGTATAGGTCTGCTTTTTCAAGATAAATATAACAACCCGATTTATCTCTTGTAAGTATTGTTCCTTGAGAAACCCAAAAAATTAACTCAATCACCTATAGTTCTGAGAATGCAAATCACTGTGATAACACATAGTTCAGATTTTTCTTTGATGACATTTACATGCTTTAATTACTTTGTTTCTTTCACTAGAAAATTCAACCTAGTATTTTAGTCTTCTATAACAAAGCTCCTATCTTCTTTAATTATTTCTCATTGTCTAGTCAAAGTTTTGTGGCCTAATTACTGAAACTAAGGCTTATTAGAGTGCCTAGAATTTTCTTTTGTATCTTCTAGAAGCTCAGCCATAGGAGACTTATCTTCCTCTTCTTGCCTTGAGGCCTTAGTGACCTTCTTATTGACCTTATGCAAAAGAGCCAAGATTTGATACCATGTTGAGAAATTTAGGGAATTATGTGAATTAGATTCTTCAAGTGGATTTCCCTTACCTTTAACATTTTATTGTGATTTTTCTGATCTCTTTATTATTTTTTTTCTTTCAATTTGTAACTATGTTCATAAAGACAAATTCCAAAGAAACAAGGACATAAGATGTAGGCACAAGGCTAGGGAAAAACCGCTATGAAGGGAAAACCCAGTCAACTCTTTCTCTAGTAGATTAGATCAATTTAAGACGAACTTGAATCTTTAACCAAAGACACATTCCAACCACCAATTCAACCCTTAATAAGTTCCTTATCCTTTCTGCAACTTCAGTTCTCATTTTCTGCAACTGCCATTGTCTAGGATCATTATCCCTCTGCAATTAAATTCAGAAATTAGGTTCTCCATGATCTTCATTTCTTGGATTGGACTCTCTCTATGGAACTTCACATGGCTCCTTCCTTATTCATAAAAATTTCAAATCAAATGCTCTCTTGTCATATTGTAGATCCAAAATCTCGGTCACATTATAGATCTAAATTCTTTGTTGTATTATAGATCTGAACCCTCTATTGTATTGTAGGTCTGAACCCTCTGTTGTATTGTAGGTTTGAGCTTTATGTCTCTAAAAATTGGTCAAGGTTCCTTTTCTATTTATAGTTGTTTTTCACTGTACTTTGGACCGACATGAAAATTTTTCTTGAGGCTAACTTGTATACTTCTTTGGAGGCCAATTTTGAAGGATATGTGGTAGTATTTTGTAGAAGAAAAGGGATGAATAGGTGGAGAAGTTCCATTTGACACAAATAAAAAAAAATGACTTTTTATTTTGACTCAATAAAATAACATAAAGCACATAATAGGTGTTATGCCCTAATTACCATTTACAATAGCATGAAACCCATGCTTTAATAATTCAATCCCTTTAAATAAAAAATAATTTTCTTTTCTTTTGACAATGACTCAAATAAAATTATGAAGATCGACACTTGTTACATTCTTCAACACTTAGTCCTAGATGAATTGCTTCCTCTCTCTTTATGTGTTTTATCAAGATAAATATAACAATCTTGCTTTCTCTCTTGTAAGTATTGTTCCTTGAGCAACGCCAAAAATTAACTTGATCACCCATAGTTCTAAGAACTTGGATCACTGTGATAACACATAGTTCATATTTTTCTTTGATGACATTTACATGCTTTAAGTACTTTGTTTCTTTCACTAGAAAGCTCAACCTAGCATTTTAGTCTTCTATAACAAGGTTCTATCTTCTTTAATTGTATCTCGTTGTCCATTCAAATTTTTGTGGCCTAATTACTCCAACTAGGGCTTATTAGAGTGCCTAGAATTTTCTTTTGTATCTTCTAGAATCTCAGTCATAGGATACTTATCTTCCTCTTCTTGCCTTGAGGCCTTAGTGACCTTCTTGTTTCCCTTATGAAAAAGAACCAAGCTTTGATACCATGTTGAGAAATTTAGGGAATTATGTGAATTAGATTCTTCAAGTGGATTCCCCTTACCTTTGACATTTTATTGTGATTGTTATGATCTCTTTATTAGTTATTTCTTTCAATTTGTAACTATGTTCATAAAGACAAATTCCAAAGAAACAAGGACATAAGATGTAGGCACAAGGACAGGGAAAAACCCCTATGAAGGGGAAACCCAGTCAACTCTTTCTCTAGTAGATTAGATCAATTTAAGAAAAACTTGAATCTTTTACCAAAGACCCATTCCATCCACCAAGTCAACCCTTACTAAGTTCCTTATCCTTCCTACAACTTCAATTATTGTTTTTTGTAACTATCATTCTCTAGGATCATTAGCCCTCTATAATTAAATTCAGAAATTAGGTTCTTCGTGATCTTCATTTCTTGGATTGGACTCCTCTCTATAGAACTTCACATGGATCCTTCTTGCTTCATAGAAATTTCAGATCGAATGCTCTCTTGTCATATTGTATATCCAAAATCTCGATTACATTACACATCTACATTATTTGTTTTATTATAGATCTGAACCATTTGTTGTATTGCAAGTCTGAACCCTCCGTTGTATTGTAGGTTCGAGCTTTCTCTCTCTTCAAATTGGTTGATATTCCTTTTCTAGTTATACTGGTTTGTCACTGTACCTTTGGCCGACATGAACAATTTTCTTGAGGCCGACTTGTATACTTATTTGAAGGCTAATTTTGAAGGATATGTGGTAGTATTTTGTAGATGAAAAGGGATGAATTGGTGGAGAAGTTCCCTTTAACACACAAAAAAAAATTATGACTTTTTATTTTGACTCAATAAAATAACATAAATCACATAATAGGTGTTATGACCTAATTACCATTTACACAAGCATGAAACCCATGCTTTAATAATTGAATCCTTTTAAATAAAAAATAATTTTCTTTTATTTTGACAATGAATCAAATAAAATTATGAAGAACGACACTAGTTACATTCTTCAACACTTGGTCCTAGATGGATTTCTTCCCATCTCTTTATCTTGAATATTTAGATGCCTTCTCTTCATAATATTGAAACAAGGGTTTGCAAAATCTATCCACGTAGTCCAATACTTGAAGTGGAAACCATTTGATGAAAAATTCCTTTATGATTTATTTTGTTTTCTTGCTTGGGTGTGTCCTCGCCTAGGCTCTAATACCATGCTAATTTTAGTTAACAAGTTCTTTGCCTATAACAATTAGTTCAATGTTCCATATTAGACCAATTAAAATTTCATTTCATTTCCAATAGAAATCACATAAACCATTATCACATTGACAATAAACAAACAAAATAATAATAAACACAAATGCAGAAGAAAAGCCAAGACAAGAGGACACCAATATTTAGGTTTGAATCCAGGGGAAAACCCCATTAGGGGGAAAACCCACAGATATTTTCTTCTTGATAATATTAAATGTTCAGAGGGAGAGAAATCCAAAAGATTACAATGATAAAAAGCCAAAGTCTATATTCAAATTGACTTGTCAATATGATGATCCAGTACCACTGCTCATAGTTAAATAGATGGCCTAGTCAAAATCTGCAATTCTTCCCTCAGTAAACAATAGTCAAAATTTTCCCTAACCAGAAAGTCAAAGGCTATTACAAAAAACGCGATCAAAGGAGAGAGGAACTGAACCTCTCTTCACAGTCAAACAACAACAAAATAGTCAACTTTGGAGCATTCAAACTTGGTCAAACATAAGGTCAAACTTCCACCTCAGGCTTGTGTCAACCAAGTTAAACCTACCCATATTTCCTAGATTCCTATGCCATTCAATGCGGCCTAGTAAAAAAGATTCAACCCTCCAAAAATCATAGTCAAAATAGGTCAAATGAACCTTCGTCAAAGTTGGTCAATGATGACAAAAACAAGAAGTCATCACAGAGACAAAATTCCCAGTCAAACTCTTGAATGTGTGAAGATAATAACTGCCCTTGGAGGTCGAACCAAGCAGAAGAGGAGAGAGAAGTATCTTTGATGTGAAGATGCCAAAACGAATTTTCCTTTACCTTTATTTATAAAATTCAATGTGAAATCCCTAATGAAATATTCCATACATACCTCAATGTTAAATGCCTTTGTAACAGTGACCTCTTATTCTGGATGTAACAGTATTTTGATTGATTTTCTTTAAGGTGTGCATCATTTTAATATATTCTTTACTATATCTATCTACTAACCTCTTCTTGCTTCAGGATCAGTATGTTCCTGCTCTACTTTTAGCTCATTAGTGATGCATAGATCAAGAGAACTGTCTACAACGATATCCCTTTTACCCAACAATTTCTTGAAATGACTATCAACAAAACTATCTTGTACAAATTCTTGTTATTACTGTCAGCTATTGATGCAACGAAAACTCTTCCCCATGATGGAACTAAATTGAATATTTCTTGATATTTAGTGATAAGCTAACAACAAACAAAACCTTCCTTCAAAGAGATGACTGTGACAATGACCCTACTTACTGTGTCTCGACTGATATCTCTTCAAAATCACTAAATTTTTGCTTCTCTTCTTGCAAATTTGTGATGCATAGGTCCCACAGAGCTGACTGCTATAGGTGAAAAAATATTCCTTATAATCAAAAATTTCTTCAAAATTTTTACTTGAGTATTATAATGGGTAAACAAAAAATTTTCTTGAACTAAATGTTGTGACATCACCACTACCTATAGCTTTCTTATTTCTAACTTGACCAATTATATTATTATGCCTTTGAATAAGATATTTCAAACATATACCCTTATTCTTGTTGATAAATTTATAGAGCTACACTTAAAAATGATTCCAAAAATAATACATTGTAAATTAAAATAGATGTACCTTTCAATGAAGGTTGGATCACTAATTTGCATAGGCTCATACTATGTATTTTTATATGCCAATATCTTCACAGAACATACATAAATATTCTTGTGTTCTTATGCCACTTACACAGGTCAACAAATTCTATCTTGATCAATGGTGACTATAGCTTTGAAGCTAATTCGAATGTGCCTTTAAGAGATTCGATCTAGGTTTCTTAAAGTGTGTTTATACCCAGAAGAGGAGGATATCTAGACTTGTTTCTTTATAAGACTGAAATTACTCCTTCTAGATTTCCAATTAGGCCATTATCCCATATTTGATTTGAGACCAAAGAGAGAATTGATCTGCACTTGCTATATGCCAATCTAAACAAGGAACGTGCTTGGAATTTTGATGTCTTGATGTACACATGTATAGTATGGTTTTTGGAATCGTTTAAGAAAGACTGCAGCTCAAAACAAGATCATCAATATCCTTGATCTTGGATCTCTTTTATGCATAGGTGTATCCTCTTTCAATAGTGCTCTCGAATCCCTCTAAAGAGGTGACAATGAAAAACCTTTTATGGTTTCCAAAAGAGATCCATGCACACGCCTTTCAACATGATACTATGATCACATGAAACTTGTCCAAAACAAAGGCTTAATAGTTGAATTTAGGATCCTTTCATATGTAGGTGAAATTTATATGTTTCGATCCTCTTGTAACAATACTAATGCTCAAATGAAACTTAGTCTTGAATTTCTATGCACATGTATAGAGAGAGGATCTCGGTCCTCTTGAAATAAGAAAGGACGACTTTTTTTTAGGATTTACAATAAAGGTTTATGATCATAATACTTTAATGATATCAAAACCTTTTTGAGGAATATTTGACATAATGTTTTTGTGTTTTTGCAGGTTTGCATTGAAGAGAGTTTGGAGTCTTTCCAAGATAATAGATATTAAGAAAACCTTTTTAATTATTTCTTTCACTACAGTAGCATGCAATTTTGAATAATTTAGATCTTGTAAAATTACCTCATACCTTCGCTTACTTTTTTAATATGCTTGAAATTTATTAAGCTCCTCAAATATCCTTTTGATCTGTCAAGATCAGAGTCCTTAAGCTATTGCTCTTCTTGAGTAAGTATAAGGTTATGTCATAGAGAATAGGGCTAGTAAAATGAGCCCAAAAATTCGCTTTCTTGTTTGATAGTTTCGATCCAATGAGAGAAGGTATTATAGCTATTCGGTAATCAAGAAAAGTGCTTATATCCCTCCAAAACCTCTTTCTCCTTTATGTGTATACTATCGACCTTATCTCTTCAATTAGGGCTAGTAATTATGCCCAAATTTTTGTTCTTCTTTCCTTCACAAATTTAGACTAGGGAATTCGATCTTCTTGAGATGAATGGTGCCCATTTGATCTTATTTTCTTCCCTCACTTCAAAACCTGCCTTTTCTACCACAGTTGATAAATGTAGGGAAGAGATTTAGGTTAAATATTAAATTGATTTCTCTTTAATATTTTACACTTTCTTTAGATTTAGATCCTTCCATGGCTTTGGCTATAGATCAGTGTGACGGCTCGATCATAGAGGGTGTAGAATACCATATATTTGATAAATTCCTGGTATAAGTCAATTAACTTTGTTAGGAACTCTAGGAGCATAAAATCAGTTTGTCATGTTAAAATAAGCCTTTACACAATATGTTCCCATGATAAGTCATCCGTATACTACTTTATGTCCCTATCCCACTCCACCATACACTACCACACTCCTAATTTAGGTGCTAGCTGCTCTTGCTTCAATGCCTAATCAAAACAATTTGTGATTATGATGACAGTTTAAGTACATGTGTGTAATTTCCATGATGGGACGTATGAATTGTCCTCACCACATTTCTCGTTAATGATTATAACCTTGAATGGGCTAGCAGTGGTCTATCTCATCATCTCAAAATGACCCGAAAGATGAAAAATTACAATTTTTGGTCATAATCACTTCACATTATCTCATAGATGACCCTTTCTACAAATTATATGCATGGATATATGGAAGGCCATCCTGTATACCTATCCTATGATTGATTGTGACAACAAGGGAATAAAGGAAAATTGATGGATCTTTGTTGACAAGATCCCCTACATAAAAATTTTCATTTATTCACCTATTGTCACAATCAATCATAGGCTAGGTAGAGGGGAAGACCTAGCAAAAATTTATGCATATAATTTGTAGAATGATTCAATTATGAGACAGTGTGAAGTGATGATGACATACATGGTAAATTTTCATTTTTCGGGTCATTTTGAGATGATTATGGCAGACCAGTGCTAGCCCATTCAAGGTTATAATCATTGATAGGAAATGTGGGGAGGACAATGCATACATCCCATCATGGGCATTACACTCATATGTACTTAAATTTTCATCATAATCACAAATTGTTGTGAATTGAAAACTAATATAAGTTAGAATTTTTTTAGACTAAAATATATTATAAAATGCAACCAATATATAGATTAGTTACAGTAAATATAGTAGAAAAATTTGGATGTGTGAGCATTGAAGCCTCCCATTGCACTAGCTAGTGCAGATCCAGTTATGTTCTTGAGCTTGTTCAGATTAAAAAAAAAATTGGAACAGTTGTCTTCAAAACCTTCCTAACAATCTTCCTTGGTGATGATAGCATCACACACCATTGATTTTCCACACCCTTCAATTAATTTCATAGATGTGGGTTTCTTGTCTACATAAAAATTTCTTGAAACTCTCATTAACATCCATGTTTGAAACTCATTTTGAAGGAAATCCAAAACATTATTCACACCCTTGGATAACATATTTGTCCCCATAGCATCCTTAGTAAAGCAATTTGGTCAAATAATTTATGTAAATATTTTGTTTATTTATATTGTGTCCTAATAACTTGTTATTCAAAATATCATTTGATAGGATTGAAATAAATTCTATATAATCTATTTCTTTTAAATTTAAATTTAACAATATAAATATTGTAATACTATATGTTATAAGCCATTTTTATCTATGGGTTTCTATTTATTTATTAGAATCCCACATTATTAGACACCCACTCCTCCCTGGCCTCCTAATGTCTTTACTGGCCATTAAGCTTCATATATATGGTTGTTCAAAGTTACATTAGTTTTAGTAGGATTTTTGATGGTTTTATTAGATTGATATATTTTTAAACTTATAATTTAATGATAATGTTAGTTTTTATATTAATATTGTTTATAGTTTTTTTATGTATATGTTGTGAGATGTTTTTGTGTTATGGTCATG